>BQNB010014042.1:3571-75928 GCA_026074375.1 Tanacetum coccineum | reverse complement strand
GGATACAAATAAGCAATTGAAAAAGAGAAATAAGCTAACACATATGATAAGCTATCTCTAAAAAGAACTTAAGAACAAAAATTAAGCAACTGCAATAAGCTAGAATGACAGATTGATCAAAAAGCTATATTAGAAATTTTAAGCTAAAAGGCAAATAAGCTAAAATAAGCTCTAAACTGAAGGAATTAAGCTAAAATGGGCTTAAACTATCCTAATAAGCTATACTAAACCTAGAATAAGCAAATGCAATAAGCTAATAAGCCTAAATAAGCAAATTAGCTTTTTGGCCAAAACTGATAAGCAAAAAGCCTAAGGGGGACTTTTCTAGCTTATTTTTAAGCTAGAAAAAGGATCCTTATGGCTTAGTGGCTTATACCACTGAAAAGCTTGGCCAAAAAGCTACAATAAGCAACAAAGTAAAAGCAGTTTGAAATTCAAATAAGCACTTAAAAAGCTTCATGAAAAAGCTATCTCACACAGATTTGACACTTAGACAAATTTTCTTAAACTTTTGCAATCTTAACAAATCACCACTTTTGAGCTTAAAAATAAGCTAACAAATAGAACCTTATGAACTTATAACCTAAAAACAGATTGAGATTTGACCTCAAAGAGCTTATATCAACAATCAAAAAGCATTTTGAAACTCACAATAAGCCATAGCAAGCAAATGAAAAAGCTAACTTTGGTTTCTAACTTGATTTAACTCATTCTTAAACACAAAAGCATCACAAAACAACAAGATTCAAAGTCCTAATCAAACAAGCAAATAAAATGAGCTATAAGCTTTACAAACTCAAAACCAACACAAAATCTCAAGATTCAAAGGCACAATCAAATAAGCAAAATAAAAGAGTATAACTCACAGATCAAACCTCAAACTCTTGAAACCTTAAAAAATGAGGATTTAATACTTAAAAACTTAAACTAGCTGAATTTTATGATGAATATAAGTTAACTAGTGACCCAAATGACATAAACTCCATTTTAACCCATTTTGGTCTTCAAAATTAGTTAAACCAAACACCCCCTTTAAGTTTATGAATCCTTTTTAAAACTTGATTTAGACTAATTTAAGCCACAAATTACCAAGACCAGATGTTAAATAAGCTATACTAACAATATTAAGCAAATTCAAACAACTAATAAGCAATCAAATAAGCTAAAACAGATTATGCTAGTAATTAAGCTATTTAAGACAGATTTTTAAGAAAAACTAAAATGATTTGCAAAACTAAAAGCATGCATACATAAGCATCAATATAACTAAACAAGCATAACTTAAGTAGCAATTAGAAGAGATAAAGCATAATAAGCAATGTATAGTAAAAGCTTGAAAATGAAAGAAAATGGAACTTATAAAGGCCTTGCTCAAAACAGGGGCAATCAAGTATGCTTAATAAATAAGCTAATCTACAAGCTCTAGCTTGTCAAAAGACAAGCTAGTATTGTCCATAAGCCCATCCAACTTTGGCTTATCATCCATTAAGCTGTGGTATTTGAGGGTGATATTTTTTTGTGTTTTTTGTAAAATTTTCTTAAATACTTTATATTTAAATGAAAACAGATTAATAATATGCTTAAATAAGAGCTTAAAACAACTTGTGAAATGCTTTTAACAATAGAAATTCAAAGATAACTTAAAAACTCAAATTCTCATTAAAGATTAAAAAGTTTACAAGGCTTGGAAATTGAAAGACAATAATTTAAATGACCTAAAAATAAGCTGGAAATTACACTAGGTGAAAAACTTAAGTAAAAACTAACTGCCCCAAGGGCTTACAAATGAGCCTATTTATAACAAGCCAAAGAAGATTTTAGGACTTGTGCTTTCTTTGTGAGAGCTCATGCGGGTGTGTTTGTTGTGTGAGTAGGATCCAAGAGTCATCATAGCCATCCAAAATGAGTAGTGCCCAAGTTCTATCATCTCTACCCTTGATTTCTTGTCCTGTTCCTTAGACGAATAGGAATGCTAAGGATTGCCAAGGTGGATTTTGGTGGGATAAGGTGTGTATAGTTGTTGGTCGACATTGGGGAGAAGAAAAGGGAATAGTGTTTTGTCTGGTAGTGAGGACAGGACACAACTCAGGGAGATGATGAATAGTGTTCGTGCCCCTTTTGAAGTTTGAAGAATGGGCAAGAGTGGTCCATGAAAGTGTATAACTGTCTTGCAATCAAAGTCCTTGAGATTTGCATATTTGGTCCTTAGAGTTTGGGTTGGGTTTGCACCGTTAGTCCTTTTAAGGACTAACGGGGTTAAGGTTAAAGGATAACGGGAGTATTAACAGGGGTGTTATAAAGGGGGGTTATAAAGGTGTTGGGCCTAGGATTTGGGCCGGGTATAGATAAAATTGATTGGCTTATAAAATGGGGTTTAAGGCTTATATAAGTTTTAAGTGTAAGTGTGTGACCCGGGCCCCACTAGGTGGGTTACGGTGTGGGCCTTCTTTTGGCAATTTAGATTTTTGGGTTCGTATTTGGATGCTTTTTCAAATTGCCTCATCTCGGGGGTTGATTTGACTTTTGACTTTTTTGTTGGACCTTTGACTTTTCTTACCATTTCTTTCCGTTCTCGTGCTCGGTTTTTTTATCGTTTTGGCTTAGATTTTTGTCTTTTCTTTCTTGGATATCCGTTACCTGCAATAAAAAACAAAAAATTTTTTTATTTTTTTTTTAAAAAATAAAAAAACAATGCAAACTTACAAATAAATGTTATTTTTGTAAGTTGTAGTCATTTAAGTCCATTTTTAGTGGTCAAATGTATGTGTAATTAAACACCTACCAAACATAGTCAAGCAAAACGTAGTCAAGAAAAACGAAATCTATCTCAAAACTCAAGAAGCAAACCGCAACAAGCAAAACGCAAAATCCAAAATAGGCAAAACGCAATCATTTGAAAAATTTTCAAAATGAGGGTTTTATTATTTTAATCATTTAATGGTCTTCAAAGCAAAACGCAATGCTTGCGTTTTGACCTGTTTAACAATTAATAACCAAACCGCAACAATGAATCACAGAGCAAAACGCAATCAAGAATATCATATCAAAACGCAACCAAGAACCATTAAGCAAAACGCAACCAAGAACCATTAAGCAAAACGCAGCCAAGAACATTTCAATACGCAGATTCCAACTTACAACTTAAGGCATCTACGGCTTAACCAGATCATTGTTTACGTTCTATTATACTTACTAACTACAATAACAACAACAAATGGCCATTTCAAACATCATACTACCACGTTTTTGACTAAAAAGTCAAATAGTGTGCGAAAATCACAAAGGACCTTAAATTAGCTAATGGGGAAACAATTATGACATCAAATAGGCATCACATAAGTAGTCTAATGCTATCCCAGCAAACAAACTTCAATTACAAACACTAACCAGAATATGGATGACGATTGTGCGCGAAAATCTACAAAAAGGCACGTTTTAATGAATTACAGGCCATGGTGTTATAGATAAAGCATGTTTAGGTGATAAATAACTTAAGCCACATTTACCTTTGACGGGGTGGGGGGGGGTGGGGAAGGGGGGGGGGAAAACACACAAATGAGCACGAATCAGGCAAATCGCAAATTGTTGAGTTTTGTATTGAGAAAAAAAAATTGACTGGTCTTGGGAGTTTTGACAAAGTCAAAACACAAGGAAATTATATAGGTAGGTTAATCTTTCCTAAATTGGCAGGATTTACCCCTCATTTTCTTGTTTCTTTTCCATTTAATTTGTAAGAGATACTAAGGGTTTAATAAACTTGCATAAATGGCACAATTGGTCCTTAAGGTTTTAAAATCTAGGAATCAAATAGGCATTTACACACAAGACCCTATTTTTATATTTGCACATAAAGTGACAAACTTTGGCCTTTTGAGTTAACACTAGTTTAACTCACCATAATAATGTATACCCTTAGATACAAAATCTCTCGCAAGTATTTATACGAAGTATCACAATGCCCGTTAGATGTCATAAATTTGAAAACTACTCTCCCCCTCAATCAATGACCCGTTTTCTATTTAAAGAGCTGTAGTCGTTGATTGAGTGTCAAATTTTGAGAAATTCAGGTCCGATTGATTTTCAAACACTACATTTCCACCATTTGAAACACAAATAATTTTCTGAAGAATCATAGACGAAAAAAAAATACTATACATTTTTTTCCCCATTTTATTGGGGGGATTTTTTTTTAAAAAATAATAAAAAAAAAGAAGACTTCTCTTCTAGAATCAAGATTAATGCACTGAAGGTACATTAGATCGAGGTTGCATGGTTATAAAGTAACCCCATGCACGGAAGAACTGAAATCACGTTGTTAGGAACAGCCGTCTTTTTGGCGACATGCTTTCCTCAATTTGAAAAACGGGTTGCAGTCTGAAATAACTGCAAGCCATTAAGACATGTTTTGAAAAGTTTGAACTTCTGTTCGAGCTTCATTTAAAGACCCGTGTCATTATTGAATGACATTTCTAGGACCGTAAATGTTATCGATAAACGGAAGACATGTCTTGAAAGACTATTTTTGGTATTTTCGATTTTTTGATTTTTATGGTTTTTGTAGGTTTTATATTTTTGTATTTTCTTTTTAAGATTTGAAATATATACATATTTACATAGGATATAGGAGGACCATCCTTTACTCCTCTTCTCCTTCCTGAAGACGTTTAAGAGTTTCCGGAGACATACTCTTCATACCAAGGGGGAAAAACGAGTGAGTAGGAATTTGCAACGCTATTTGGTAATTCTTTGGTTTGATATATAATCTTGGCGAGCTGATAATCCGTCGACACGAAGTACAATTCAACCACGCCTTTCTCAACTTGCTCTCGAATAAAATGGTGAATTTCAATGTGCTTGGACCGGGAGTGATAGACATTATTGCAGAAAAGTGCAATGGCACTGCGATTATCACAATACAAAGGAATCTTATTAAAGACAAAGCAGTAGTCTGTAAGTTGTGATCTCATCCAAAGTATCTGAGCACAACATCCAGACATGGCAATGTATTCAGCCTCTATTGTTGAGATCGCAGTGCTCTTCTGTTTCTTTGAGGACCAACTAACTAGTTTATCTCTAAGGAACTGAACACTTCCTGACATACTTCTTCGTGTGTCTTGACAACCTGCATGGTCCGCATCTGCATAGGCTGTTCTAGTTGTCATTGGCAAGTGTCTTTTCGGGATACCAAAGACCCCAATTAATGGTTCCTCTGAGATACCGAAAGACCTGCTTAAGTGCTTCAAGGTGCTTTTTGGTAGGCAAAGCCTGATACCTAGCACACATGCATACATCGAATACAAGGTCTGGTCTGCTGGCAGTGAGATACATTAGGGAGCCGACCATACTACGAAATCGAGTCTGGTCAACTGGAATCCCTAAGGGGTCCTCATCCAGTTTAAGTCGATCCACCATGGGTGTATCAACATAGTCACATGAATCCATCTCAAATTTCTTTAATATTTCAAGATCAAATTTTAATTGATTAATAAAAATGCCTTTGGGATTTTAAGAAACTTGTAATCCTAAGAAAAACGACATTTGTCCCATCATTGACATTTGAAATTTAGAACTCATCTCATTGGAAATATGTCACACGCTTTAGGGTCGGTCGAGGCAAATATGATATCATCTACATATATTTGAACAAGAAGAATATGTTTGCCTGTTTTCTGAGTGAATAATGTCGGATCAACTGCACCCTTGGAAAATTTGTTGTCCAGAGAAATCGTGAAACCCCAAAAAATAAAAAAAAGGGGGTTTTTTTTTAAATCCCATACCCACGCCCGAGGGGCTTGCTTTAAACCGTACAAATCCTTCTTCAGACGATAAACATGTGTCGGATGATCTGGATCAATGAATCCCTCTGGTTGACTAACATAGACTTCTTCCTTCAACTCGCCATTAAGGAATGCTGTTTTGACATCCATCTGATAGATGGTCATGTTTTTACTGGCGGCATTGGCGATGAAGATTCGAATAGCCTCGATACGTGCAACCGGTGCAAATGATTCCTCAAAGTCAATTCCCTCCATTTGTCGATTAATCCATTGGCCACCAACCGAGCCTTGTTTTTTCAGGAAATCATCACCGTACTCTTCAAGTTTACTTTGTAGATCCACTTGAGAAGAATAACATGACACAGTCTGGTGGACGGTACTAATCCCATACTTGAATTCGATCAAATTTGTGAATATCTATCTTGCATGGCTTTGAAACCAACAATCTGTCGGTTATTGCGATTTGAAGTTCTTTGGTTCAACTTGTGGACAGGACAGGAGTTATACAAGAACCACAAGGCATCGGTTGCTGAGTTGTTTTTTGGTGGATACCGATTCGAGAGCCGCTTGCCAATATTATTATCCAGCATGTGATCTTTGCTCATCTTCCCGAGTGATGTGACACGTGTTTTAGAGACATAAGAGATTCGGTTGAGACTAAGTATCCCCGATGATGATGCTTCAGACCTAGGTTCCAGAGCAAACATGTTTATGAAATGATCATGGCAATAGGAGCAAAAGGATTATCTTCCATGAGAGGAGATTCAGTGTTCAACGCGCTTGATGTAAGCTTGGAGTTTGTAATGCAAAGATGGGACGGTGGGAAAATAATTTTTGAACTTGAGAAGGTGCATCTTGATCAATGGTAATAGATGAAGGTGTACCGGTTGATTGACTGGAACTTGAGCTGCTGGAGCAGGGAGGAACCGGTATTTTCACAACACGAAAAAAAGGGGGGGGGGGGGGATGGTTCAGGTATTCATCGAACATTGGTTGGGAATTAAAATCTCCAGATCTTGATTTGTGGGGGTACATAAGGAGCTGCAAGAACCGGATTTGGTACGAGACCTAAACTTATATGTCCAGGCGTCAGAAAAGAAGGAGCGGGTCTTGTACTGAGTTGCACAGGAGCCATTTGCTCAGTCAGCTCATCAAATTGCACTGGATGGTTCCAAAAATACGTCGGGTTTCTTTTGTTTGTTAAGATTCGATACCTGTCCTGCTAGGTGCATAACCAACGAATATTTCCAATATCAGCTGTTGGTTGTAATTTTCCAAGATCTTCGTTGTCATTTGTAGGGTAACATAAAGCACCAAAGACCCTGAAGAAGGTAAGATCAGGCTTCTTGTCATGCACCAACTCATATGGGGTTTTGCAGTAACGAGTGTGAATAAGGTATCGGTTTTGGGTGTAACACGCAGTAGCCACAACTTCTGCCCATAGAAATATCGGGGCCTTGGAAAAGATCAGCATTGTCCCAGCAGCCTCAACAAGTGTACGGTTACATCTTTTGACAACGCTCGCTCTGTTGTCAGGGGTCTTCGGTACTATCTTTTGATGAAAAATGCGACAAGTTCATAATAATCAACCAATCTTTATTGACAAATTATGTGCCATTATCAGTACGGATGTTTCTAACAGTTTTGTTGAGACCGACTTGTATTTGCTTCAAAAATTTGATGACAACCTCTGGGGTCTCATCTTTCGATCTCAAAAACTTAACCCAAGTAAACCGCGAATAATCATCAACAATACTAAGATGTATTTCTTCCTTTTAATTGTTTGAACTAGCATTGGTTCTCCACATAATCCATTATGAGGGTATTAAGAACTTCCAAGTTGGTGTTTTTAGTTTTGGGTTTGTGGGTATGTTTTTTGCTCTTTCCTAGTTGACATGCGGAGCAAAGATGATCTTTCTCAAACTTCAATCTAGGTAAGCCTCGAACTAAATCTTTTCTTGCAAGGTCATTGATGGTACCCGAAGTTAAGTGGTTTAACGCCGATGTCCACAACCATGATTTGTTCTTGGAGGGTCTTGGAAAACAAGCAATTGGATGGAGGACATTCAACATGTCTTTATCGTTTGAGAGTGTACAAATTAGAACCATGAGAACCTTTAATTAACTCAACACCATCCGTATCTCGAACGTAGCAAGAATGCTTCCTGAAGACAACTTCTAGATCCGAGTCACAAAATTGACCGACAGAAAACATATTTTGTCCCAGTCCTTCCATATAGTATACCTTGGAGATCACACTTTCACCAATAACGTAGTCTCCATAACCCATGATAGCACCAAAGTGGTCATTCCCGAATCTAACCATCCAATGAACTTTTTCATGAAATTCTTGAGCCGCGAGCGATCCCCTGTCATATGTTTTTATCAGCCTGAGTCTAAATACCAAAGGATGGATCTGTACGACCTGCATTTGAAAACAGTACGAAGATGGAGAGTTTGGAAAAGTTGGTCCCCAATTGTGGTTGGGTTCCTGGTGTTAGCATAAGCAAATCGATGACACTTTGTTAGGTGTTTAGGGGGGGTAGAGAGCCCTTGTTAAGGGGCATGTTCTACCTAACGTTGAATGTTCTTTCTTGTGGGGCTGATATTTGTAGAATTACACATATCCGTTGTACCTAAAATAAATCCAATTTAAACCCAAAAACAGGGACCAAAATTGGCAAGAATATGCTTGTATTTGTGTTTTGTGTGTGCAGGTACGGATATATCAAAAATCACAAGGAAACAGTCAAAAACGGGCAAGCACGGACACGAAGAATCAGAAGAGTACAAAAAGGAAGCCAAAGGGAATCAAAGCGAAGCCAGAAAAGTCAAAGCCTTAGTCATATCCAGTCAACAAATGGTCAAAGCAGTCAACCACTTCAAGACATAAACCCACAATATTTCATTTTTATCCCTGCTTAAGTTTCACAAAAGTCCAAGAATAGCCCTCACCTCTTAATGGGCCTTGAAAACCCTAAATGGGCCTTACCCGGATCCTTAAGCCCAAATCCCTAGCCCATTTCCTTTTTTTTATAAACCACAAGGACTGGTTTTGCAATTTCCAAAAGTATTTTATAACTTGAAAAGGAAAAAAAAAGAACACAAGGGCCATATTTGCAAATTCTCCAAAGTTATAACAGTTTTAACTGTCGAAAAAAGGGCCGCGAAACACATTTATATTCACCCGTCGTCACATTTTACCCAACAGTCAAGATCTAAGGGCTTTGTGTGTGTGATTGAGGGACGAATAACGACAATTCAATGTGTTTGTTTATTGAAATTGCGTGGTTAATTCAGTTTATCAATGGCATTCATTAGCTCAGATCAATGCTCAAGTACACGGTCAGCAATGGTAAAGCAATAATGAGGTGTGAGATTTGCACTAAACTCACTCACAAAGGAAGCACAAGATGTCACAATCAAGGATGAAAGCTTGGGCAATCTCTGAGTGCACAAACAATTTGATCAAAACGGCACATTTGGAGCTCCCAATGATTAAAAGATTGTATGGACAGGATTAAGGAATGAGTGAGCAAGGCAAGAGGTTTGGAATAGCTTCGCCAAATGCCTATAAAAAGGGTCTCAATCTTCACACACACACACGTAGCTTTTAGGACTAGTTTTTAGCTTAATTTTACTTTAAATTTTGTAATTTCCTTTTAAATTTTGTAAGCAAACTTTTTATTAATGAAATGCAGTTGTTTTTAATCTCTCAAAATCTCTCTAATTCATAATCTCTCATTTTTCTTATTTAGAATTAAGCTAAAGCTCAATAAGCCCTTATAAGCTCTAATAAGCTCTAATAAGCTCTCAAGAGTCTATAAGCTCTTGATTTAAGCTTGATTAGCCTTAATCATACTTTAAACCTATAAAATCAGCTTAAATTCTAATTACCTTTGGATTTGGACTTATAAGCTTATGGAAGGGGGATCTAAATTGGAAGGATCCCCAAGGACTTATACCCTAGCTTATTAATAAGCTAGGGAGCTTGTAGCTGCCATTATTGGTCCTCTTGTTTAGCTAGAGGTGCATTGTAAGTTTTCCTTTAATTCCTTGTTTTGAATATTAGTTTAATAGCTTTCTAAATTTAGATATGCTTATTTGCTTAATCAGTTTGCTTAATTTTGCTTATTTGGGTCTTATTTAGCTTATCAGCCACAATAGTTAATCTGTTTTAGCTTTTCATAACCTAGCTCATAGTTTTTATATAATCAGTCATATAAGTTTTAAAAAAACCAAAAAAAAAATAGGTAAATTAGCTTAAATCTTAGATTAATGCTTATTTAGTTGATAATTCATGATAATTAAGTTTATTTTAAGCTAGTTTTTATCTGGTATTCAATACTTGTTAATTAGATTTGCAATATAAACTTTAACTCAAACCTGCCAATACTTTAAAGGGGTGTTTGGAATAAGCTTCTTTGACCACAAAGAGTCAAAGTGAGCTTTAGATTTTCATTGAGTCAGTTTAAATTTCATTTAAAATTAATAGTTAAAGAGTTTTTACAAGTTAGATTTTGAAAATGAAAAGTTTAGAACTTATTTTAATAGTGTCAGCACCAGGGTACTTAGGAGTTTAGATTTTATAGCTTATTATTGAACTTAGCTCTTTGAGCTGTTGTTGGTGTTTGCATTTAGTTTGCAAACACTCACTAAGAGTGTTTTAGTGCAGGCTTTACAATTTTTAAATCCTTAGGTAACTGACTATAATTAATGCACTTGTGCAAAGTGCATCAGTAGGAACCAAGCAGTTCCTACTGTCACTTTTAGCTTGAATTTTAGCTAAGTAATTCTAGGTTTTAGTATCTAAGGTTAGGATAGGATTAAGTCTAGGTATAGCTTAAAATAGAATAGAGCTTAATTTCAATTTTTAGCTTAATTTTGCAACTTAATTTTGCTTATAAAAAGTCATAAAGCCTCAAAAGCCAAAAACAGCAGTTTGCCAAAGTAGATTCTTAGATTGTGAAATTAAGCTTAAGGTTCTAGTTTTTATTGCTTATATAGATAGTTAATAAGTAGTTTAGTTAATTCTCAGAAGCTTAAAACCTAGTTTTGCTTTTTGTTCCTTTTAGCTTATTTGGATTTTATGCTTATTTCTTTGTTTTCTGAGTTTGCAAAATTGTTTTTCATTTTCAGCTATCAAATATAGTTTCTAGCTCTCTTTTCTCTTCTTAATTAGCTTAAGCAACATATAAGCTCTTTAGAACATCTTTTCTTTTTCACAATAAGCTTAATTTGAGCTTGATATAGCTGTTTAAGTGAAAACAATCCCAAACACCCACTTTCTGAGACAGCTTATTAATAAGCTGTTTTAGAGCTTATTATTAAGTTTCAGCTTATGTTCCCCTTATTAAAGTTGTTTAGATTTGTGTCCTTTTTAATTCCTAGTATTTAGTTTTTCTTAAAAGTAAAAAAAAATAAAAAATTAGCAAAAAAAGGGTTTTGCCTACACTCGATAAACTACGACCTCCCACACCAAAAAAAATCATGCCTTAACCAGTTTGCTACATTAGCTCATCCATTCATATAACACACAATTTAATACTAGTACACATTTTCATTTCCTTTTTCTATAAAAACGTAGCTTAACTACGGGCTTATTGAGCTTATTTGTTAAGCTGACACCTTCCTTTTATTTTTCCTTAAATCTTTGTTGCATTTTAGATTTTACCTGAATTTTTCAGATTTTTCCTTTTATTTTACAATTTACTAGGATTTTTCGTAGGTTTAAATTTTCAAAAATACATAAAAAATAGAAAAAAGTTTCAGAAAAATATAAAAAATAGTTTTTAGTTTTAGATAAAATAGCTTTAGGTTTACATTAAGAAAAATCATTTTCACTACTTTTAGATTTTAATTTTCATTTTTGAGTTTTTAATTTTAAGTTTAAAAATAGGACTTTAATTTTAAAAATAGTTAAAAATAGTTTTCTGAGTTTTTATGTTATTTTAGACTTTTCTAAGTTTAAAAATCATTTTTCTAAATTTTTAGGACTTAATTTGCTATTTTTTAGGATTTAATTAGATTAAAATAGTTTTTAATTCATAATAAATTCAAAAATAATCAAAAAAAATGTTTTTCTTTTTCTTAAAATTTTCTTTTGTCCTAATTTAGGTTTAGAAATTTAGTTTACATTTTTAGGAGTTAAATTTAGTATATTTGCTTATTTGTCACTTTTAATTGCTCCCGTTAATTTGTTTAAGTGTTTAATAGCTTTTAATTGTTCATTATTGTTGCTTTTATTTAGTAGTTATAGATACTCATAAATATCTTTTCTCTCATTCAAATCATAATCCGAGCTAAAACGTGGTTTCAATTTCACAAGTCGTTGGGGAAACGACCCGGGTGATCATACTTCCCGGTTAAATATACGTATTATATATTATATATATATCTTTTAAGAGTGAATTTTCCTTAGGGAATTTTCTTAATTGCTCTTGTGGTAATATATCGTATATTTTATAGTGTATAAAACTCAACATCAGTTTTTGGCGCCGCTGCCGGGGACTTGTGTTAAAGATTCCTTCGTTTTACGTTTGTTGATTTGGTTTGAAGATCCTTTCGTCCTTGAAAGTTTATTTTTGTTAAATATTTCAAAAAAAAAAAAAAGTAAAAAATATTTTCTTTTTCTTTTTAGTATAATTATCATAAAAGTAAAAAAAAATCAAAAATATAAAAAAATTATCCTTAAAAAGAAAAAAAAATACACAAAGTTGGTAAAAGAACACCAACATATAATTTCTTCAATTGAGGTATTATCATAAATAAGTTCCGGTGAATTTGAAAAGTTCCCAAATCGAACCAAAGATTCAAAAACTTGCTATTTGTGTCACTTACAAAGTACGGCTCACCTTGAAAAGCAATTTTTTTGAGAGTTACCGTGAAGTAAGTTGATTATTTGGTTTTAAGTTGTCTTCCGTGTATCCGTTTAAAATATATTGCTAAAAAAAAATTCAAAAAATCCAAAAAAAAATTAGTGTCATTTTTGTTTGCTTTTTAATTCTTTATTTTTAGGACTTAATTTGCTATTTTTTAGGTTGTCCTCCGGTCATCGGCTACTCGTCGATGATTCGGAGGGATCCCGACCTATTTACTTTCTTTCGCTTTATAATTTCGTGTTTTAGTAGTCTTTTTATCCAATCCAAATAAAAAACCCTAGAAAACCAAAAACTCTAGCCGTAACAACACTTCTCATGTATGTTGATTTAGCCATCAATCAACAAAATCTGTGTCATCAGCATTACTCTTTGTTTTACCGCCGAAGATTATTGTCGTTTTTCGCAAATAGTTGATCGTAAAATTGTTGCTCCTATCTAAAGGCAAAGTAAGTCATGACGTAAAAAAAGTCATTTAAAGGATGAAGCCGCAAGCGATAAACAACTATGCCACTAAATACAGTTATGCTTCCGTTCCAACAAAGAACAAAGAAGGTGATAGAAGAAATTAAGAAGAAGTGGCTTTCAACATATGTTTCAGTTTGTCCGTTTAAAGTCTGCCGTTCAAACTGCGGGGGAGTATTAGATGGCTAGGTTATTATTCGGTACAAACCTAATTGTGGGTTTTGGTCCATCATGTTTAGGGTTTGCATTGCTTGTTTATTAAGCTATGTTTTTAGTATAAATACATAGCCAATCCTCGTTATGTAATCACAAAAACACAATCAATAATAATCTATTTATTATTTTACAATCACAACAATGGTAAATTATGCATAAAGTCTTTTACGACTTTTTTTATAAGATAATCTAGAATACATTCACCTTTAAAAGCAAAAAATAATTACAGTAAGCTTTTAAAGTATCTCTACTACTTATAAAAGGTGTATGGTTAATTTTAAATTTTGAATTTTTGAAATCTTAAAATTTTTAAACTTAAAATGTCAAACTTGATCTATGAGTGACAACTTAATTAAAATCACGTTTAATAAATTTTGAAACTTAAAAACACGTTTAATAAATGTCAACTTTTGAAACACACACGCTTTATCAATTTTACCGCAATAAAATCTCGTTGCTATGTACAGAACTCGTCTGGTAACTTTTAACGTATAATTAGTTTGGTGTGAGTGAAAAAATATTCTAACTCGTTGCCTCAATTACTTGATGATTCTCAAATCATTGCTAAAAATAGCTATAGCTCTAGTAAAAAGAAAATGATAAAATGACATTGTTGAAAAAAGGAAGTTATTTTCTGTACTTGTTATTAGAAATGCTCTAAAGGTTGCATGGAAATTGTTGGTACCAAAGATGATTCCAAATATTAAGTAGAACAAATTGGCTATTACTACCTCCGTCCCAAAATTATTGTCCACTTTTGACTTTTTGAGTCTTTCTTTGTCAACTTTGACCTTAAATATTTTTGTTTATGTTACATAAACCTTGATGAAAATTATGCTAATAAAAAAATACATTTAAAACTAAATTCATTCATATATTATGCATCAAATACTAAATAGCACAAACAAAAATATTTAAGGTCAAAGTTGACAAAGAAAGACTTATTTTGAAGAATTTTTATTGGGTTTAAATTATTTGAACCATGTTTATGGAATCTTTGAGCACACATCAATAGTAAACAAGTTCAATTATTTATGGTTAATAGTTCGGACTATTTCATAACACGTAGGTATAAAAATGGAATCTCACTATTGTTAAAATAAGATATAAACATTTTCGAGTTTTTAGATCTTTTTAGAAACGTGTCACAGTAGATGTTAATACGTTGTATACCTATTCTTTTTATTCTTCCCTCTTTTAGAATGCTTTGATGTTAGTAAACTTCATTAGATAGGGATAGATGTAGCCGAATGAATAAATTTGTTACAATTCTTTCATGGGGTATGATTTTTACTCAAACATCTCTTGAACAGTACATCGTTAACTATAAAAGTTAAACGATGCGACTCTATGTGCAATGCCCTCAATATCTTGTTACACTTATACGTACTAATGTTGGTGTTGATCCTAATGTAGGATGCCTATGAATTTGAACTCGTTTAACGCTTTACATTACACACAAAAAAATTCATGCAATGGGCATGAGAAAGAGGTGTTTGTTGGTACAAGATTGTGCCCCACAAGTAAAAATGATCATCGTGTTAGTTGTGTTGGAAAAAATGTTATCAGCATGTCATCTGGGATTAAAGTAGAGGCTGATTCAATAGCATTGGGGACGCTAGCAGCAGAAATGGTTACTAGTGATTCTATTTCATTCTCTGATGATGGTGAATATGACTTGGATTGGCCCACCACAGGCTTCTCGTCCATTCCAGAGGCCCTTGAAGATATTCGACAGGGAAAGGTTGTTCTTTTTTTTTTACTTTTTTTACTCCCACATCTTGCGGTATCGTGAAAAATATAGGGTGTATAGATTTAAGTTTGGAAGTATCTTGAATAAATAGAATTGAATTATCAGCTGTAATAAAATGAACTAGACTAATGCTGTTTGGATGTCCTTTTGCTAATACTTGATATCTGTATCTTATAAGTGGCTTTGGCTTATACTACAGATGGTGGTAGTGGTAGACGGTGAAGACAGAGAAAATGAAGGAGATTTAGTAATGGCAGCATCAAGTGTTACGCCCGAAGATATGGCTTTCTTTGTTAAACATGGAACTGGGATTGTTTGTGTAACCATGAAAGGTGAAGATCTTGATAGATTGCAACTTCCTCTAATGGTTACTCGTAATGAAGATAAGCTTTGTACAGCATTCACAGTATCAGTGGTATGTAGCTTAGTTCATTTATTTGCTTTACAAATCTTTTGATTCGTTTAATTAGTCGTTCACAACGAAGCCTTTTTTCTATGACTGAAAGATTACAGTTTCAAAAAGTGCATTATCCAAAGGATATAATGAAGGCTTATAAACTACCGGTTACTATACTAATTTACAGGATGCAAAACATGGTACAACTACAGGGGTATCAGCTAGTGACAGAGCAGCAACAATAAAAGCTTTAGCTTCAAAAGAATCAAAACCCGATGATTTTAATCGTCCAGGTCATATATTTCCCTTGAAATATAGGGAGGGAGGTGTCTTAAAACGAGCTGGTCATACAGAAGCTTCTGTTGATTTAGTTGAACTAGCAGGGTTTGACCCTGTAGGCGTGATAACCGAGATTGTGGATGATGATGGTTCCATGGCTAGATTACCAAAACTTAAGGAATTTGTCAAGAGGGAGAACCTTAAAATCGTTTCTATCGCTGATCTTATCAGGTGAGACACTGCTCTTTTGTAAAACTGGATATTTTGACGTTTTGACGTACAAATGGGTTGGTTCACTTCAGGTATGTTATGTATGTGATGGGTCAAATGGGTTGAAATGCGCCAAAATATTATTAATTTACAAAATCTTCTACATTACATGTTTCTGTATAAAGATTATTATTGACATTATATAAATTATGTAATCATATTCGCCAAACTAATTGTTTGATGAAGAAATTGAAGCTTTAGGTCAAATAAACAATAACCTGTAGCGGAATTCGCTCATTTGTTCATTAACCTGACCGATCCACCCATTTCTCTAAATATAATTTGGAAATGTGCGAATGAAACCATGTTGACATTTTGTATAACTGTTGGCAGGTATAGAAGGAAAACTGATAAATTAGTAGAACGAGTCTCCGCTGCACATATACCGACTACATGGGGCCCTTTTGTTGCTCACTGTTATAAATCTGTCATGGATGGGATTGAACATGTCGTTATGGTCAAGGTGAGTGTCTTCTGCTTGACTTTTATGGTCAGACTTGTTAGCATTGAATGCCACGACTGATATGAAGTCCATCACAATTGTCGCATCTTTCTTTGTAGCATACTCCAACGTCCCATATTAAGTGTCCCATTTTTGACTTTTGAATTCTTTTTTCATACAACTTTGACCGTAAATATTTTTCTTTATGTTTGTAATGTTACTGTAAATTATTCCATTGAAAAATACATTCGAAACTCTATCATTCAAATATTTTGCATTGAGTATCTAAAATATAAGAGAAATAATTAAGGTCAAAGTTGAAGAAAAAAGACTTTAAAAAGTAAAAAATGAACACTTAATATGGGACGGAGGGAGTACTTTTTATATAGTTTATGTAGTCATTTACATTTCTTACTAAAGGTTCAAAATAGACATATATTTTTACGTTGAAAACTCATGTGATTAGCCTGTAAATTCTAACAGGGTGATATCGGGGATGGTGAGGATATTCTTGTGAGAGTACACTCAGAATGTTTAACAGGAGATATATATAGGTCTGCAAGATGTGATTGTGGGAATCAGCTTGCACTTGCAATGCAACAAATTTGAAGATGATCGGCAGGGTGTTGTTGTATTGGTGTACCTAGAGCCACGAAGGGAGTGGCATTAGGCTAGGTCACAAACTTTCGGTGCGTATAACCTGAAAGATGATTGGTCGTGACACCGTTTGAAGCAAACATGAGGAGCTCGGTTGGCCTGTTTGTTGATTCAAGGGAGTATGGGCTGGAGGTTGTGTGCACAGGTAGGTTCACTTCTTTCTGTGTGCATTCTTTTGAACCTATGCGAAACCTATGAATCCATTCTAATTATAATCTTGATGTGTTGAATAATTTTAGATTTTGTGAGATTGGGAGTGTGAATTGACAATTGTTACAGAAAATTGAATGGAAATGAATGGGAAAAATGGTGAGAATTTTAGGGAATTTAGGAAAATTTCATTAAGTGTGTTGAAAATGATACAGTAATGTGTTTAAATACAATTTAAGAGGATAAGAAAAACAGATCTAACTGGTCTATCAAAACTTATTTACACTATACGTCCTTATAGAATATGAAATAACAGAAAACAGTCCTTGTCAGTTTAACACTCCCCCTCAAGATTGAGAGTGGGAAGTAGTCTGAAACATCCCATCTTGTTGAGAAGCTTATGAAAGTTGATCCACTATATAAGACTTTAGTAAAAACATCAGCTACTTGTTGAGTAGTTTGAACATAGGAAGGTTGACAGTTCGGTTGAACTTGATCTCTTACATTATGACAATCCAACCTCTCTGTGTTGTTGTCCTTGCATGAAACAATAGGATTTGCAGCGCAAATATGAAATAGCCTGCTTGATTATCACATCAAGAATCAACCTAGACCTAAATCCTTGTGGAGACCCAAAATCTTTAAGGCCAAATCAATAACAAGTCACTTCACAACAAGTAAGAGTCATAGCTCTTTAAAAATTCCGTCTTTAGCTGAGGGATCTAGACATACTGCCTGTTTTTTAGATTACCATGATACAGGAGAATCACACTAGAAAGTTTAAATATCCAGTAGTAGATCTCCTTTGTCATTGGAAAATAGCTCCAACAGAATCAAATAGGCTATTAAGATGAATCTGATGATCTATTTGCTAACAAAATACTTTGACTGGTGCATTTAAGGAAAGGATATCTCAGATAGATTGTTTCACAACTTGTTTATGAACAGAAGGTGGGAGACTGCATAAATTGGAATAAGGACCTTGCACAGTATAACAGATGTCTGGTATAGTTATAAGACAAGTAAATCAGTTCCAAATAAACCTTCTCATAGACCTCAGGATCAGGGTAAAGGTGTGCCAGTGTTAGCTTGTAGTTTAACATGCTGATCCATAGGGAGTTTGTAAGGTCTAGAATTAAGAACACCAGCTTCTTTCAACAAGTCTAAAGTGTACTTTTTCTGAGAAACAAACAGTCCTTGTGGTCCTTTTGAAATCTCCAGGCCAAGAAAGTAACTAAACTTACCAAAGTTTTCTATTGAAATCGACTATTCAACTGAGACTTTTAAACTCTTAATGTTGAAATGGACTCATTTCAGTTATGAGCAAATCATCCAATTAGACTAAAAAGCTATGAATGGAGAAGAAATCCTTTTTGACAAATAAAGAATTAATCAGCTTTAGTCTGTTCATAGCCAAAAAGAGACTAAGTATAAGAAGATAATTGGAAAAACATTGTCTTGGAGCTTGTTTAGGCCATACAAATATTTTTTTAGGTTGCATTACCGTTGAAGGTAATCACATGAAGGACACATTTTGAATTGAACTCCCCTCTGGAGCAACATACCCCCATATGCATCATTTTCATGTACACTTCTTCATATAAATCACCATGAAGAAATGCATTTGACACATCCATCTGACACAGATCCCAACCTTTCATGGCTGCCACAGCTAAAAGAGCTCTCACTGTAACCATTTTGGCTACAGGAGCAAAGGTCTCCTCATAATCAACACCTTTTCTTTGTCTATTACCTTGAACAACTAGTCTGGCTTTTTTCCTTTCAAGTGAACCATCTGCCTTTAATTTGATTTTATAAATCCAATGACTACCAATAGCCTTTTTGCCTTGTGGTAGAGTAGTAAGCTCCCATGTACCATTTTGTTCTAATGCTTTAAGTTCAGCATTCATTGCCTCACACCATTCAGGATCCAACACTGCTTCCTTAAAATTGGTAGGAGTAGAGTGTGATTGAGCTAAAAGTGCAGTTAGAAAGCATTGAAACTGAGAATGCAGAGGTGCTACAGACACAGAGTTAGCCACTGGATTGTGTGAAGGTAAAGTAGGAGTAACAAAATCTTTTAACCAGGAGGGTGGATGAGACTGTCTTGAGGATTGTCTAACAGGAGCATTGGTTTGTGTGGTAGTTGTTTGAGGAACAGTAGAAGAAGTTGCAGTATTGTGAGTCTGAGGTTGTGAAGATGAAGATTCTGGTTCAGTGTCAATGATGGGTGATTCCACAGTATGAGAATGATTAGGTTCTATGTTTTGAGGTTCAGAAGTAGAAGTTGGTAAAACAAAATCATCAAACCATGTTGTGTTGTTTCCAGCATTTGAGAAAGGTAAAGGATGCATTAGTGGCAACATAGTAGAAGCAGAGAAAGGAAACACATGCTCATAAAACACCACATCCCTTGAGACAAACACAGAGTGTGTTTGAAGATTGTACAGTTTATAACCTTTTTGATGTAAAGGATACCCAATAAACAGACAGGGTACACCTCTTTCTGCAAATTTATCAGTAGTTCTACTAGGATTACTTGCCATTGCCAAACACCCAAAAACTCTTAAATGATCATAGGTAGGCACTTCATTCAGCAACAATTCATAGGGAGTTTTGAACTTTAAAACTGAAGAGGGATATCTGTTAATCATATATGCAGCTGTAAGAACACAATCCCCCCAAAATTTCAAAGGTAGATGTGCATGAAATCTCAAGGCTCTAGCCACTTCCAACAGATGCCTATGCTTTCTTTCTACCCTCCCATTTTGTTGAGGCCTATCAACACAAGAAGTTTGATGTTCTATACCCAACTCTACTAGATAAGGACCAATAGAACCTTTCACAAACTCTAAAGCATTATCAGATCTCACAGTCTTAATCTTGGCATCAAATTGAGTTTTTACAAATTTCACAAAACTCTTGAGCATAGAAAAAGCATCAGACTTACTAACCATCAAGTATGTCCATGTTGCCCTGCTGTAGTCATCTACTATGGTCAAGAAGTATTTAAACTTATCATAAGTTGCAACTCTGTATGGACCCCAAATGTCCATATGAATCAGTTCAAAAGCACAATTACTATGAGACTGACTCAATGAATAAGGGAGTTTAGTGAATTTGGCCATAGGACAAGACAGACAGGAACTATCATTATCATTCAAAATAGATTTAGGAATACATGATATGTGCTTTAACTGAGAAGCAGATATATGTCCTAATCTATGATGCCAGAGATTATAGGTGTTATTGAACACACTATAGGCATACTTATTATTCAAAGAAAGACTAGAAAACAGACTACAGTCTTCAAGAGAAGATACCACCATCTTTCTAAGTCTAGCATCAACCTGATCCAGAGGAATATTGAGGAGATGATACAATCCATTCCTCTTCTTACCCAGTCCTAACACCTTCCTTGTGACCAAGTCCTGGATCACATAGAATTGTGAATAAAAAGTAACAAAGCACTTAGCATCCTCAGCAAGCTTAGACACTGACAATAAGCTAAATTTGAAATCACGAACCAGAAGAACATTTTTTAGAACAAGACCATTATTAAGTTTTGCATTACCAATTTGAGAAATCACTGAAGTATGACCATTAGGCAGGTTGATATGTGGTTTAAATTGAAGATAAACCGGGGTTTGCAAGTAATCAGAATGAGGAGTCATATGGTCATAAGCACCTGTATCTATTATCCATCCTTGAATTACCCCATTAGAACAGGAAAGAAAATAAACAAGAAATACCAGCCACATATTCTGGTTCTAATTCCTCATCAGTATCTCCTTTTTGCTCTTGAGACCGATCAAATTAAGGCAAGCTTTTCATTAATTGTTCAAATTGCTTTGAAGTGAACATAAAATTTCCTAATTCCACATTGGCTGCAATCTTTTTGAATTGACCTTATCTTGGTTGATTTGCATTTGCAGTCCTTGACTTAGACTTGTTTAGCCCTTGTTTAGCCTTATAGTGCCATGCAGGGTAACCAACTTTTTCCCAGCATTTGTCTGGTGGTTGCCACTTGTAACCACAAATTCCACACTTTTCTTTTGTATCACTTTTACTATACAAAGCAGTAGAATCCACACCAGAAGATGAACTACTAAACACATCTCTTTGACTCTCTTATTGTTGCAACAATGAACAAGCAGTCTCAACATTAGGCAAGGGAGTACTTAACAACAACTGACTTCTTTGAGCACTAAAATGATCATCTAAGCCATTTAGGAACTGAAACAATCTTTGCTCCTCCTTTTGAGTATAAATAGCATTCAAAAAAGTAGTAATCTCCGGAGTGACATTAGCAATTCTAGGTAACTCATTCATAGAGTCTAATTCCTCCCAAACACACTTCATCCTAGTGTAATAATCACTAATTGACTAACCTTGTTGCACAATATCATAAGTTTCCTTATTGAGTTTATACTTTCTAGAACCATTACTCAGGGCAAACCTTTTTTCCAATTGCTGCCATATTTCATAAGCAGTACCAACAAACATCACAGACTTAGCAATTGACTCACATAGAGAACTCATAATCCAACTAATGACCATATTGTTACAAGTTTCCCATTGCTCAGCCAATTTTGCATCAGTAGTTGATCTAGGAACAGTACCTTTGATGAAACCAAGTTTCCGTTTGGTTGACAACCCTATTTCAAACGCACGTTTCCAAGATCAATAGTTCTATGATCCAGTAAGTTTCTCTTGCACACACAAAGAGCCTGGTCCATCAGAAGGATGCAAAAATAATGGATTTTGAAAAAACGTATTTTGATCAGGATTACCAGAACCGCTTGGAGTCGCCATTAAAAAAAACTTGCGGAAGCTTTTAAAAGAACAAGAACAAGATCAATTAACACGATTGATCACACAACAAACGAATTGCACAGTTCAGAAGTGAACAAACAAGATCAATTGCTTAAGATCTTGTTTTGAAACACAGCAATTGAACGCAATTAGGTCAAAACACCATTGTCAAAGCTCTGATACCATGTGAACTTGACAATGATTAACAGAAATGAATAGAAAATGAATGGAAAAATGGAGAGAATTTTGGGAATTTTGAGAATTTCATTAAGTGTGTGAAAATGATACAGTAATAAGTTTAAATACAATTAAGAGAGAAAGAAAAACAGATTAACTGACTAACAAACTTATTTACACTATAAGTCCTTCTAGAATAAGAAATAACATAATAGTCCTTGTAGTTTAACATGGAGTTAAATCAATGAAGCTAATGACAAACAACCCTGCGAAATATAACGAACTCAAGGGATACGGTGTGTAACTTTTAGGCAGAGTCCCCCTTTCGACTACCATCACAAAGTACAACAAGAGATATCTTGAGACTAAACAAACTAAGATGGGTCATGTTTACGGACCCGGGACTAATGGGTTTGCTGAGCTTATTAACAAAAATGGCAAAGTAGCCACTGTGAACCTAATTAGTTAAAAAGTTTTGATATACTGCCTATATATAGAAGGCATAACTGAAATAAAAAATTTCCATACGATTTCCCCCTACACGTGAAAAGAAAGTCGCTTGTATGTAATAGATTCTTGTCTGAGCTTGTAATCTGATACATTATCATGTGTAATATATAAAATGGTATGTAATATCCGTGCTGCTTACATGCATTTTTGCTTCACACTCCATTGAGCAATCTGTGTTTTGACTATCTTGGCAAGCTTACCACTGAAATACGATTATACGAACATAAAGATTGTGTTATTTCGGTATAAAACTCCATGACAATATAAAAACAGATGAAGCTATATTACAAAAATGATCCATTTATCCACAATATTCAGCTCATAAATAAACGATTCTAAATGCTAAAAATTTTAAAGTTCATGTTTTCCTTGTGCGTGAACAAATGTTACGTGAATAATTGACAAAATTTGTTGATGCTCACGTGAAGAAGCGTGGACAAAAATATCATAAAGCATACATCTATAAGTGTGGAAGAAGAAAATAAATTTCCAGATTTAAAGACAAGTGTTTTAATTAATAGTGTATTTATAGATTCATGTGAGTTGGATATTTGTTTCGATTTTGGTTTACAAAATGTGTCCCTATTTTACATAACAAGCTTAAGTCGTAAACTACTTGATGACGTAACGAATTAAAAGTATAGCATTCACATACTAGTTGAGAGATTTATGTTCTTGAAAGTCGTCATAAAATGTATGTTTCAAAAAGCCGCAGGACTGCTACAAAATTTTGGCTTTAAAAAGCTGACGCAAACGCTATTCGTTAAAATATAGTAGGCAAATAACATTGGTACACCTTAAGACGCTGTTTAAATAGGCAAAATTACATAAGCTCGTAGCAAAATTTCAAATCTAAGTAACACAAAACCACAATCAGTAGGCACAAAAAATATGTTCGGGTTTTATGGGGTTGATGATTAACCCAAGAAGATAAATAATTCCACCCTAATTCAACCTTATTCCGATATCACATTATTGGGTTCCGGTCAAACTAACACGATGAGCTATTTTATCCCGATTAAACCCGATCCTACACGCCTTATCTATTGACACCCCTACTTATCCTTAAAAGAGAATATTATTTTGTCCTTAGTATCCATAGTGTGCGTACAGTTGCCAAACATGACAATGACAATGGGGATGGAATAAATGTTGTGTGACCACTGGTACCGGTGGTACCATCGGGCGCGTGAAGATACGGGCCACCAAGTAATGCGGAACTTTATGAGGGCAAAGGAAGGTTTCGCGCTCTCAAAACTTTGACCCTAGCTACTAGTGTTAAATATCTGATATTCTCACAATGTAGAGTTAATCATTTTTAGTTATTTGGGCCTCCAAAAGATTTAGCAAACCGAATATATCTGCTCAACACTTTTAAACTAACTGAATTTAATGATCCATCAAATCTGCAAGATAGATCAATTGTTTTTACTTGTCACATTCTGATAACTAGTGATCACCAAGTTTTTTTGGTACCAACATGTGAAGAATCCGACTCTCAATCATGTAACCATATGATGCAGGCCCAAGTATTGAAGAACGGGCCATTTTGTTTCTGGAGGCCCAAGATCGTGTGAAGAAAGACCCTTTATTCAAAAGGGCATAACTTGGGCTCAGATAATCCGTTTCAGGCCCACGACTAGCCGTTACGAAGCTTGGAACGAGGAGAACGCCGTGGTAACCATACATAGTTAGGTTACGAGAGTTTCGAGCCTTGAATCATTATATTTTAGGAGTTATTTACATTTTCGTGTTTTTTCGAGAATTTTGGACTTTTGTTTTTAGCATAACTTTCGGCCCGTTTGTCTTTTGAGGCCCGTTTTAGTTTTGCTTTCCTATTTAATAACTGTATTGTCCAATTTTTGCCGTTTTGCTAAACTCGAAGAAACCGATTTAGAACGAAAAAGATGACGTTATTACGAGTTTACGAAATAAATACTTGATAAAACTATTTTTATAAAATTTACTATTCATTACAAAAGTTATTTTTTAAAACATCTAATATATGATATAACATTTAATTACGAGATCCGTACTCGAAAAGACTCCTAAAACGAAACTATATAACGAATAAACTACGACGTTTACAATAATTAAAGTTTATAAAAGTAATTTTATAAACTATGAACAGTAAAATTACTATTCATCAGCGGACCCAACTTTATAAAATATAATACATCTTTTAATATAAAAGACGTACTCGAAGGAATCACTAAAATCGGGATTAAAACGAATAAGTTCATTATGAATTACAAGTTACGGCAATTAAAACTAAAAACGAGTATATAGCTGTTGTGAATAGTAAAAACACTATTCATCGCAGAATATCAAAAACTTGAAAATGTAATATTTTGATCACTCGTCTTACTACGAAGACGTGGACGTAAGAAACGCGAGCAACGGACTTAAAACACCAAATTAGGTCATTTTCACGAAAAGTATATTTAATAAACCGTTTTTACTTTATAAATATTATTTTACGAAAACGATTTAGTTCGTGATTATGCATATAGAAAGTGAGTGGTTATCCAAAGTGCTATAATACTAGGGAGTTTTCATAATAAATATGAAAAGATTGAGGCCTCTTCGATGGCGTAGACGAATTGTTGGATTTACATTTAAAGTGTCCTAACACCTCGTAACTGCCACTGTCATGACCTTTTAATTATGATAGCCCGAACGATAAGTACGATGTAACAACTATAGGTAAATATAAATGTTAATAAATAACGTACTCATACTTATTCTGACCTTAATTTAAATAGTTTCATCTAAACGTTTTTGCGTGACGTTTTATCTGTGTTATTTGGACTATTTTTGTACTCCAAGAAGGTGAGTTCATAGCCCCAACTTTTTACTGTTTAACTGATTTTAATATTATTTGGGGGAGAAAATATTTTTTTACCCAAATAAGTATAAAATACTATACTCGCCCCAACGACATATACTCATTCAAATTCCGTAATTGTTAACAAGAAATGCTCAGTGAAATAAAATACATGCGTTGAATACAAGTCAGCCCCGCCGAAACACGCGAGCACATTTCAACTTAATATTCGTTCAAAATCAATTCGCAAAAAATTATGCCCCGCCGCAATGCGCGGGCTATTTTGCTTGTTCGAAAAACAATTAAAAAAAACTGCTATTTATAGTATTGAGAATTTGAGAGATTACCAAAACCGAATAAAGAGGGGCTCAATGCCACCACTTTCTAATGCTACCAGATGTTCTATGAGGTTTTATTAGCCAAAACTAAGGGTCCGTTTGATTTGTCAAGGGGTTTAGATTTGGATTTGATGTAAGTTTTGAGAAAGAAAAAAAAGTAAGAGCGAGAAAATATATAAATGATATAATATTATTAATTTAAAAATATATAAAAGGAAATTAATTAAATTTATTATTATAAAATAAATTAGAAGTAAAAATATGTGATTGAGATTTAATGAGGACCCACCATTATATAAGAAGACAAATGTGTAACCGAATTTCTTTTCGAATCCTAAGTAGGGGTGAGCACGGTCCAAGGACCAGACCGAGGACCGAGTTGGTCCAAAATACCGGACGGAAATGGTACGATACGGTCCGGGTCGGTCTTCGGTCCGGTCCGGTCCTACACGGCATAATCATCGGGTTTTTGGTCGGACCGAGACCGAAAGTAACAAAAACCCCGGACCGAAATACGTTCGGTCCGGTCCAGTCCGGTCTCCGATCCGGTATGCTCACCCCTAATCCTGGGTATTCTTACTAGAATTGAGCATGACAATATATTTGGCATTAAAGCCAATCATGTGGGCCCATGATTGTAACCAAACATTGGATTTAACACAAAACCCAATCTTTTGGGCTGACTACCTCAAAGCAAACACGCCCTAAGTTAAATTGTATATAATTTAATATGAGATTTGATACTCAAAATATATATAAAGACTACTTATTTTTCTATGGGGAAAGAATCACTGCTGTGAACAGTAGTGAACTTGCCTACTGCTACTACTTTAAACATAGATTTCCAACATCATCTACAGCTTCAGTGACCAAAATGTTTCATCACAACAGACATTTATAACCAAATTATTATGAAAATATGTGAATGCTAGCATTAGGCGATTGCATTTGGTCACTAAAGCTGAAGCTGACGTGAGAAATGCAGGTTTAAAGATCACTGTTGTTCACAACAGTGATCATTTCCCCTTTTTCTATAGTTAGATATTGTGTTAGATCGTTTTTTCACTCGGTATGGAATTTTGATGAAACCCCAAAGCAATTCCCGAAGAAAGATGAAAAGAAAACCATCCTCAAAACCGACGAAGATGCAACAAAAAAACCTTGGCGTACAGAACGCCAACCCGGCAACTTGAACGCCAGCTTTCAGGAAAAAACCAAAAGCAGCTCCTAACCATTGACCATTACGCGAGATCAAAGGGTATACATAAGCTATCATTCCAAGAAAACTCAAGGTCCCTTGTGAAGCCACGAAAATGAATAGAAGCGAACATTATCGAATAGATCACCTTTTCTCAACGTTTAAGTTAAACATGACGCTATTCGGTATCTCCAAAGCCACAAAATACCGAAGTAGTAATAACATAGAACTTGTGTTTTTTCTCTTTAGAAGCATGACAAGAGATGATCAAATCATTGAAAGAATCACAAGAAGAAGCTTGAAAAACAAGAATATCACACCATCTAAAAACAAGCTTCCACATATCGGTAGCAATGTCACATTCGAAGAAAATATGATTAGCAGATTCAACATTGGCATTGCAAGAAGGACAAGAGATGGCCGGAGTATCTATACCACGGAAGAAGATTCAATCTATGAGGGAGTTCGGGTCCAAGGAAAGCCCTCACATAAACACATTGACCGTTCCGGGGGATAGATTTATCCCAAGTAGTAGCAAGAGCAAGAGTGGAAGGATATTTTAGTCAATCCTATAACGAGCATCCTTAACGGTAAAAGTACCATTAGGACCAAGACTCCAAGTACAAGTATCTTCATTGACATCAATATTTAGTTGACCGATATCATTTAACATGTCACATAAATAGGCAAGATTTCTAACACCAAGATTGGTCCGAGACCAATTCCAAGACCATTGCCCATTATTAATACGGTCAATGATAAGACAATCTTTGTCTTGATCAAGATGATAGAGCCGATTGTACCTTGTAAAAAGAGGAGTCTCGCCTACCCAAATATCTTTCCAAAATCGAATACGAGTGAACTTGCCTACTGATACTACTTTAAACATAGATTTCCAACATCATCTATAGCTTCAGTGACCAAAATGTTTTATCACAACAGACATTTATAACCAAATTATTGTGAAAAGATGTGAATACTAGCATTAGGCGATTGCATTTGGTCACTAAAGCTGAAGCTGACGTGAAAAATTGTAACACCCTCCAAAAATCATTACAAGGCAGCGGAATGGTAACATTGGGGTGCTACTTCAGGGCACAAAACACAAGTCACGGAAAACGACCTCAAAAGAGACGTTTAGAATATTTTTCACATTTGATATATTAAAATCAGAGTTTACAAAAGATCCTATTTATAATTGTAATTAAAAACATTGTATAAAGGTTTATTTAGTGTACTCAGTTATTAAGCGTTCAAAAAAATATCCGCGCACTCGAATGCTCCCACTGCTCCACTACAAATAAAACCTGAGAAAAACATAGCAAAAACGTCAACGATAAAGTTGTGAATTCATAGTTTAGAGTAAAAGCAGTGTTGAGAAGCGGACTGATTTAAGAAATGTCTTTGTAAGAAAAGTAGCGTTATATATTTCAAAAGTGATTATTTCCGAAATCCAAGTAGTGATTCAGTAAATCAAGTAATGTTTAGTAGTGGACCACAAGATCGAAGTAAATGGTGGACTAAGTACATATTCCGAAGTCCAAAACAAGTAATAGCAGACTATGTACGTATTCCATAGTCCAAAATAGGTAAGGTAGACAAGAGAAACACATTCATCATGTCCAACACTTTGTATTATTGCACTAAGCCGCCCCCCTTCCCCCCCAAAAATGACCCCGAAGTTCCATTAACTAGTTGTGCCCCAATGTAATAGGATGCTTGCCAACAACCTAAAAGTAATCTCAATGTTAAATGCACCATGTCAACTGTGACCAAAATTCTAGTAGGGGATTGTCAGTCCCGATAGATCTATCCACAACACTCTTCGGCTCGACTACAATACAATTGATTGGTTCAGATATAGTAGGGACTTAATTAACAATAGTTGGTAACTTTAGGCAATAATATCAGCAGTAATCTGGATAGCATACACTTAAAACACTTTGAAAACACTTAGAAAAACACTTGTGTCCAATAGTAAAATAAGCAATGTAATTCACCCCTTAGAGTTTGTAAAACAATTAAGTAGTAAAAAGGGGGCTATGAACTCACAAAGTATTGAAAGGTAATTGTACTGTAGTAAAATATATGAGTTTGTAAAAGAGCATGTATTCCCCTCGCGGGTTTATAAAACATTGAAAAGATTGAAATGCGAGACTATGAACTCACAAAGTATTGAAAGGTAATTGTACTGTAGTAAAATATACAAGTTTGTAAACGAGCATGTATTCCCCTCGCGGGTTTATAAAACATTGAAAAGATTGAAATGCGAGACTATGAACTCACAAAGTCTTTGAAAAGTAATCACATTGTTATAAATAAACGAGTATGTAAAAGAGTTTGTAAACAAGCATGTATTCCCCTCGCGGATTTATAAAACATTAAAAAGATTGAAATGCGAGACTATGAACTCACCTTAGGAGTGAAGTGATGAAATAATCAGGTAAATGGCAGAAAATGTATCACGGAAATATCCGAAAGCAACCTAAGTAAATATGGGTCGTATAAGTACCAAGTACTTTAATTAATAACATTGAATATAATCTTATAGTTGTTATATTGTACTATCGTTCGGGCTATCATAATTAAAGAGGTCATGACATGACGTACGAGGAGTTAGGACACTTTAAATCGTAAATCCAACAACTCGTCGATACGCCATCCGAAGAGGCCTCATTATGAAACTCCCTAGTATTATAGCACTTTGATAACCAATAACATATATAATCTATATAGCTATATCACCATCTATTTGTTTAAGTGAAATTGTAATTATAAAGTAAAAATGTTTATAATCACGCCTTTAGTAAAAATGACATAACTTTGTCGTTTTAAGCCCGTTTCTCGCTTCTTACAACGCCCCCCACCCCCGGCCCTTTAGTATTTAAACGAGTGAACATGAAAATCACATTTCTTATATTTGAGAATCTGCAATGAATAGTGTTTTTTTACAGTTACATAACAGCAAATAAAAACGATTTTATATGAAAAACCCGTTTTTGGTCGTAGCTTTTCTTATAGCAACCGTTTTTAAGCGATTCTTTCGAACACTATCATTGTAAATATAAAAGGTTTTAATCATATTATTGATGTTTATAAAGTATAAGTTTCTGTAATGAATAGTACTTTTTATAAAATTTGTTTTATAAAAGTATTAACTATCGTAAACTTATAAATGACGTATCTTCTTCGTTATTAATCGTTTTTTCGAGTCTTTATGCCCCATCGATCCTTGTGACAGTAGTATTTTTTATAAATCATAAACATATATGTAAATTTTGAATTACAAAACAGACCTCTAAGAATATATTCCAAAAATGTGTTTTTAAAACTGTTTTAAGGACTTTTAACTTTACCGACCTTTGTTACAAACCTAATAGAACCCATAATATCACTGTCTTACATATTTTAGGTTCATTAGGTCATGTTTTGTTCATGAGAGTCCATAGTATCAAGAGCACAAGTCCTTGCAATACTTTCACATCTAACTTAATAAGAAAACTTTTAGAAACCCTAATTTGTTCATATATATGTTTACACTTAAACCATATGTTAACATACTTTTACATTCATTTTTACCTAAGAAATATATAACCATAAAATAAGAAAAAGTGCATAAATTCATAAACATAATGAAAACTCATTTTTACATATTAAAAATTCCCTTAGTGGTGATTATAGCCATAATTAACCATATAACACATAAAGATATGATAATAAAAAGTATAAAGGAATTAGGAAGACCTTAGGGATGAGGTATGAGATGAGAAATAAGTGCTAAACCCGTGTTTAGACTTAAAACCCAAGCTTTCAAGCTTATAAACCCTAGATTAGGTGTGAGACCCTAATCTTTCCTTTTCTTCCTTAATCCTTGCAAATGGTGATCCAAGGCTTGAAAACACTTTAGTGTGCCTTAGGATTGATGTGTAAAGGCTTGTATGGATTGTAGAAAAATTTTGTATGATTTGTGTAAAGGGGTGTTCTTGAGCCGTGGCATGTATAGAGAGAAATGGGAGAGATTTTTGTGTTTTACACCTTAGGAATGTGTTTTGTATGTTTTTCTTACTAGTTAAGCCTTTATATAGGGCTTAACTAAGGTTAAGAAACTCTAGTTAAGTTAACTAGGGTTAAGTTAAAGGAAAATATCTAAAAGATATTTTAGATAAATATCTAATAAATATCTAATAAATATCTTATTAATTAAACGCGAGCTATGACCAAGGTCGAGAAATAAATATGACGTGGTTCATAAAATGATATTTTATGATCATAAAAATAATAACGAGACACGTCGTAAATTTTACGAAGCTCGAAACGATTAACGAACGCGCGGTCAAATGTCGACTCGCGGAACGTCAAAAAAATAAAAGTAACCCAATCTTTTCCAAAATTTTCATAATAAATACGAAAATATTTATTATCGACAAATAAAATGTTAAATGTCGACACTCACTCACGGAAACTCGTAAAATAGATGACGTCGAAAATGACCTGAAAATACGGAATGTTACAAAAATGCAGGTTTAAAGATCACTGTTGTTCACAACAATGATCATTTCCCCTTTTTCTATAGTTAGATATTGTGTTAGCATGATCATCTCTTTCTACAGGCATGACCGTGTTGTGGTTTATACCCGTCTCTAATCTTTTAGTATCCTTAAAAAATACCATCAAAGTTGTGTATGGGTGTTATTTATTAATGAATGATCTTCGAGCCAACACAAAATATGTTAATGAGTAAATTACACCGTTCGTCCCTGTGGTTTAGGCCAAATCCCTAATCTCGTCCTTTTTTTTTGCATGAATCGTCCCTATCTCGAAATTATAACACTGTTCGTCCTTATCTCATGTTTTTTGACCATTCGTCCCTATCTCTTGAGATAGAGACGAATGGTGTTACATAGTTTCGAGATAGAGACGATTCATGCAAAAAAGAAATAGGGACGAAATTAGGGATTTACTTCCACGTAAGTGTAAATCACATCACATATATAAACATTGATATACAATGTTTTTTTCGCAAAATAACATGTATAAATTTCGTACGTTTACGAGCATTATAACTAGTAGATTAAAAAAGAAAAATTCAGCTCTCACAAGATCGAGAACCATCCTCAACTAACAGTTTTAGTTAATTTAGACAAAAGGATGTGTTTGAAGCAAAGCATTTCGGAGCATTTAGCAGCGGTGAGCGTTGAGTCTCGTTTGACCAACAACAAATAGATTTATCTATTTTTTCGGAATGCTTATTTTTCAACGCTTCATGAAGTAACATTAATGAGCGTCGAGCATTTAGGGGTTGTTTTACACATTATGTTTATTTCCTGGTTCCGTCACCAGTTAGTATTTGTAGAAATGTTTGGTAACTTACCAAACATTTCTACAAATACTAACTGGTACAGCATACGTAGTGACGGAACCAGGAAAATAGCTTGTGGGGGCAAATTTTTTTTGACAATAACAACAAAATGTGAAAGAAAAAACTACGATCGAAATGATAAATCGAATATTGTTACTTAGAGACGAAAGATTTATAAGGTTTTAAAGTATTGAATGTTGAGTTTTAGCATGTGAGTGAGGGGCAATTTGAGTTTTAAGTTGGGAAGCACTTTTATAAAATGGTCCAATTTTTTATAAAAAACTAATTCAAGAGTTTTCGACGAGCATTGGGGTCACCCTCCCCCGCATTAATACACTATATATATAAATATATATAATATATATATATATAAATATATATATAAATAATATTATTATATATATATATAAATATATATATATCATTGAGGGTGGAAACGATGTCGTTTCCCCTCATTGATATATATTAATATTTAGCCCAAGCCCAAAATTATTTAGCCCAAAATAGAAAAAAATTTACAAAATATACCATCAACTTTTAACTATTTACGACTTTTTTATATAATAAACTTTATTTACCAAATATATAATACATATCTACCTATTCATTCATATCAAAAAAAAATACCCGGCCAAAAATAGAATTTTTTTTTTACAAAACGCACCCTCAACTTTTAACTATTACGACTTTTTTATATAATAAACTTTATTTTTACCAAATATATAACACATATCTGCTGATTCATTCAGATAAGAAAATATCCGCGAAAAGATCTTCGAATTGCGAACAAAACGAGTCCAATATTGCAACGCCTCTGACGTACGTACGATTTTATAAAAAATGTTGAAGTTTAAGACATATATATATATATATAGGGGAAGGTTATTGTAATGTAGTAGCTTAAAATTGTTAAAATGAGAAGTGATCTAAACTAGGGGTGGCAATTTCTGACCAGACACGAAACCCGACCTGAAACCGACACAAAAATTAACAGGTTCGGGTTGAGTCTAATAGATTTTGGGTTGGGTTTGGGTCGACCCATCTGACCCGTTTATTAAACAGGTCAGGTTCGGGTTGAGAATAAATTAAGTGGGTCGACCCGCTAACCCGTTAAAGATTTTTTTCTTAAATTAAAAAATATTTATATATTATTATATGTGTTAAATGGGTTAAACGAGTCGACCCACAAACCCGTTTAACATGTTTAACCCCTATAATGTGCCAACTTTTGTATATAAAACGGGTTAAATGAGTTATCTTGAAACATGTTTAACCTATTCAACATGTGTAATCTATTTAACCCGTCAAGCCAAGTATATATATGGGTTAAATGGGTCAGGTTCGGGTTATTTATAAACATGTTAGGATTGACATAGCTGACCCGGATATTTAAATGGGTTAGGTTTGGGTTGGGGTTTACCGACCCGCCAACCTGTCAACCCGAACCCGCCAACCTGAACCCGACCTGAATTGCCACCCCTATTCTGAACCATTGGATTATTGATTGAATTAAATGAGATTATTAATGGATGAAAGAGACAAGAGTAAATAAGAGTTAATAATTAAATACATTTTAAGGGTACTTTGGAGAATTAACCTTAACCTTAAATATGGTCAACCTCTTTAATGCTTTTTTTTCTTGTCATTTATGTTTCATTCATGTTTAATTTATCAAAAACCTATCTCATGGTAACATTAATAAATGATACCCAATCAAGATTCACAAACATTAAAAAAGAAAATACAAACAAAGTGATACAGAGTATACAAAGTATACGACTCGTACACCACCTACTTGTACACCACCCACTCGTACACTATGAACTCGAACACCATGGTGAAATCGAGCTTCGCTACACACGAATCGTAAACTACCGACTCGTACATCACCGACTCGTACACCACAAACTCGTACATCATCCACTCATACACCACCGACTCGTACACCACGAACTCGTACACCATCGAATCGTACATCACTGAATCATACTCTACGAACTCGTACACCATGAAACCATGAAACCATTGGAACTATTGATTAGTTTTAGATGATATTAATAGTGGATAAATGGTGTTAATATAATAAATATCTAGTCAAATGATAATTTAATAATAAATATCTAGTTAAAGGACAATTTATGGGGAGGAGTTACATTTAGAGAAGTTTATTTTGTAACATACATTTGATGAAATAGAAAGATTACCCAATATACCCTTATTTATATAGAAATGTAATTAATAATATTTTTGATTTTCATTTAATGAGCTTGATGTGATCTTTATTAAAAGTAGTAGATCCAAAGGTCCAAAATACTTTTCACTTTAACAATTTTAAGGAGCTACACTACTTTAACTATAATATATATATATATATATATACACTAGTTTCGTAGCCCGCCCGGATGGGCGGGCTAGCTTTATGGTTTTACTTAATAATAAGAGAGTATGTAGACAAACGTAAAAATACAATCATGTAATAATATTTGCTTTAGTTGAATATCAAATAAGCATACAATAATGTGTGTCATACACTAATGATGCAACGTTGTCAAATACCACCATGTGCTAATTTTGTTCCTCTTTATTTGCACACTTTTACTTTGCTTAAGAAATGGTTAAGTTGGTCAAAAGTTAAATTAGATCAAATAAAAATTATCACTTTACGCGTATAGATTGACACAAAACGAATATGCAGAAATACGCAACTTCACGTCCCTGGTCCATGACATTGAAACCATAAATGAGATTTAAGGAGTAGACATATTACAACTAATGATTTACAACCTTATAAACTATCAAACCAACATCTTACATAAAGTTCTTCATGTAGATCGGTTAAGAAAATGAAACTTTGTTACATTTATAAAAGAGTCGTTTTGTTTAAATAGCGAAAGTACATGTGTAACAATTTACCTACTAAATCATGCAAAACTGAATGAATAAGGTTGTATCCATCTTAATTATAACAAAATCAAGATGAACACATACTTAACATGGATCTTCTTATTTTTTTCTATATTAAAATTCGTTAAATAGCATGATAACATCATCAAGAACCATAAGAGAAGATTCTAAAACCTTTCATTTGTCTCCAACATGCTTGCGTTTTTGCTTCACGTCCTCTCCTGTCTTCTTTCCTTTAAGAACCTTGAGAATCTGCAAAAAAGTACCCCTACTTTTTAGGGCATATATCATAGATGACAATAAAGAAAAGGGGAAGTTGAAACAGTTATCCATTATGGGCCAATAAAATCATCCGATACAAAAAACCATATAAGGGGTTCTTTTTTTGGGCATAAGCTAAAGGGAGCATGCATTGCATAATGACATTCGGATAAGCGTAAGTGTTTAATTGGAGGCCTTTCTTCAGCTACGGCTTTGTCTTTGATCATGAGTATGGACACCCATCCACGAAAAATTGAGGATGAAGGATATCTTAATCCCCAAAACAAAATAATGACATATGGATATGCAGGACATAATGATCCACGTTGGGAAACTAAGCGACACATAAATGGATAATAAGACATCAAGTTGCTTTCCATGGTCTTAAAATAGTGAATTTTAACAAACAATTTAACCATTTAAAAAAATGTGCTCGTAAGTAATCCCAAACACACCATATACATTTGTCCTCTAAAAAATATGTATGTTTATCTATCATTTAATTTAATGAATTAAGCATAGTGTATCTTACCTTGAACCAAATTTTGACAAAGAAATGAATGGTTAATCCTTTCCATGACAGAGGCAACTACTAAATGATCAATAGGTGGAAGAGGCGTTGCTTTGTCCGCCAAAACAATTTGCTCTTTTGTATAAGTTCCCGTCACACTACCTGAATGATAAACCACATCTCCAACCTTCAAATCATTCACTCCTGGTCTGATGGCTGTCACCACACCTACTGCCTCTACCCTTGCAAATCAAAGTTATCCTTGTATCGATTTGACACTCATTCATTGTTTCATACGTTATTTTGAGGGATTTTGAGTTCATACATGCCACATTTAAAGAGCATGTGGTAATTGTACTAATGTCTAAAATGGAGCTGAAGGAGCAAACCTATTGTATAAGGAATTTTAGGGACCATATAAACACCGGTACGGTAATGATATTAATAAAGTTAACACCAATGGCCTTGTTTTTCACTCCTATCTCGCCTTCTTTAAGATCCGCAATCTCAATATCCTCCCATTTCAGTACCTTTTAAACATTTTCGTCATGAGCATTTACAAACACAATAAAAATAAGCAGGATATTCAGAAATGTAATATTTCTACTTTTTGAAAATTATCTTTTGTTTGCTAGAGCATAGTACCGACAACACGATTCTTAGCTTCAAATTTCTTTCCCCGATCAGCAGGAACACCTATCTCTTTATGAGTCAACCCATCAAGTGACCCAATAACATCTTCATCGTTCTTGCTCATTTTAGTTAATGTTATGTGTAAGACTGCTTGTTTAAGCGGTTGTCGATTATTTGAGTGTAAAAATAACTAAAGAAGCAATATATGCCAAAAAACCTCTTATTCTTTGCATATAAATAAGCACATAACCATTTAACTAAGCAATCCTAGAAACCCTCTTATTTTATATTCATAATAGTTAGGACATATAATCATGCACAATGAATCAAATCTCAATAACTATCTCATATACAGTATATTATAATAAATCAAAAAACCTCATAATAACAATAATTGATCACATGGTCTATTAAAGGGAGTGTTTGGAATACTTATTTTCTATAACTTATCTGCTTGTGTATTTGTTATTGACTAATTTCAGTGTAAAAATAAGTAAAAAAGCAATACTTTCTGAATAGTAAAACTGCTTATTTGCTTCTAAAATAAGCATATAACCATTTTAAAGAAGCAACCCCAACCACCCTTTTAAGTCTAAATTCATAATTATTAGGACACATAACCATCTTTTTTACAATTATAGTAAGGAAAATGATTGATGTGCTTAAAAATATGACTAAACGTGTGCCTAGAAAAAACAAATCTTTTAACCACATGCATATGACTTAAAGTTAGTTAATCTAATAACCAATCACAAGCAACCCCTATATAAGCGCTATTCTTATGGTTAACATAACCTTTAGTCAACATATGAGCTTACATTTACTGTGTGAACTGTGAACACAATTTGTTATAGTTCACACAAAACCATATATAACAGTGAATATCTGGTGTCCTGGTTGTGTGGCTTGGTAGATCCCAAGTCTGAACTTTGTTATTCATTGCTTGTAAGGTCCTGCTACAATGTTTCCAACTTTCCATGCAGTTCAGCGGCATCTATATATAGCAAAAAAAAACAATTGTCCTGTACAACTTCGAACATAGCATCACCCTATTTATTAAATTGAGATTTGTATATTTACATGCACTTTCTCCATGTATATAAACTTCGTTTGCGTCCAAGGAAATTTACTTCACAAAAAAGACACACACTAAGAGCAAACTTGTAACATTTCGTATTTTCAGGTCATTTACGACGCTATTTAAATTCACTATTTATTTTATTTTCTCGTACGCGTTCGCTTTTAATTTTAATCGATACGTTAAATCGCGTAAACTAAAAATCAACAATCAACGTAAACGGGCACCAAACAAATTAAAGTTTATGACAAGCCATCATTATATTATTTTTTTCAAAAGTAATAATTAACTTTTATATTTTATTTTTGTTGGTTACGTAAATTAAATACGTTTCGCGATAAATTGCGTTTAAGCACTCCCGGAACCACCAAAACTTTTCTACGCTTCAACAAATACCCACTTTTATACCCAATACATAAAAATTACTCAACAACATCATATATATCTTGTATTAGCCGAATTTAGGGCATTTGATGCAAAGAAATAAGAAAAAGTTCACACTTTGGTCAAATGTACAACACTTGTAATTAAACCCCCTGTAGGATCCCTAGATCATTCCATGGATTAAGCACAAGATCAATGGCACAAGAGATTAAACATTAAAGAACTTTTGATTGAAAGAAATAAAATTGGCTACAATCCCTAAAGATGGAAAAATGAAAATGAGTAGCTAACCTTATTTTGACTAAGACTAGGTCTATTTATACTAAAAGGATTTGCCTTTTAGGGCTTTCTTTTTGGGCTTTTTACAACTTGGCCCTTATACATGATAAACATTAAATAACATAGTCTTTCGAGCTAGACTTTTGTCTTGTAACTTCGAGTGACCGAAGCTTCTTTGTTTGGGTCCATTTATGTGAACCTAACAATCTCCCCCTAGATGAGGTCATGAGAAGTTCACTCGACCTTGTCTCTTTAGCTCGATGTTGATGGGGTACTTCACTTGTTGTGCTTTGGTAATTCAATCTTTAACACCTTGATCATGATCTTCAGAATTTGATGTGATGACTTGATCTTGATCTTTGACTTGTTTAAGCTTTACTTCTTTGAATTACTTTGTGATCTCCTTTCACTTAGACTTTGCCATACGCTGATCTTTAGTCTCACATGCTCATATCTGTTGGAATCTTTGAAAGCTTTGATGATGTCTCTTCTTCCAATCATTGTAACTTTTAGAATTTGAAGAAGACATTGATTCTCAGAGATTGTGCGGAAGCCTTGTATGAAAACTTTCTTGATTACTTCAGATACTGTGGTATGGATATGAGCATGTGTCTTGCATCGGAAACTTTGAGTCGTCATTCGCCATGATAGAACAATTTTAGTCACCAACAAAAAAAAAATTTTGTTATGTAAAATTCCACTTAATGTGTTCTAGAAATAACATTTTGTGAACACACCAAAAGGTTTTATATTTTTGAAGGGACCGAGTATAGTCGATACTCAATTCTGGTCGGTTTACATTATCATCTGATCCGTGAGGAATCAATGATTACAGTATGAATACTGCACTGTGATCAGAAAGAGTCATTAATAGGAACCTTCTTGGACAGGTTTTCCGGCACGTGAAAGCTAGTTTCCTCTAATAATAAGTATCAGATTCCCTGATGGTTCAAAGTTCTATAGACCAGATGGTCCGTAGGACTAACACAATATAAAGTATTTTACTATAGAATGGTAAAGAGTGAGTCAGTACAGTTACCTATCTGCTGACCTATTACCATACAATTCTTTTTTCAGCGTTTTACCTTCTTAATACAATTAAAGTACCGTAGAAGGCCTGTGGCAAAAATTTTTGGAAAAACATTCGATTGCTATAAATTTGTTTGGGGGCACAAAAAACGAAAGTTTTAAATGTCAGAATGCTTTGATGATGTTTTGAAATATATTTCCCGAAAAGATTTGAAGTGCCTTGGAAATCCTCAAACTTGTACAAGTACAATTTAAGGAAATCCACTTACTAGTGGCGTAGTCGAAGACCAGGCTTATGGAGCATTCATACGAATACCCTGGTGGTACAACATTCTCTCTTCCTCAGCATTCACCAAAGATCACTTTCCAAACATGAAACAAAAGATTTTTGTCATTTATCAAAGATACTTGTGTATAACACAAACTTTTGGTACCTTGACATTTTTGAATTCATAATAACACTTATGCTCCCCCCTCACATGTGTCGTCGATAATCGAAAGATGTTTTAGCACATGCCATGGATAGGACTTTAGCATTTTAGAATCAATTGAACATTTAAATTATCCGATTTACATGTTTAAGTCACATCTCTCTCCCCCGATCAAAAGTATGATACTGTGAATGGTTATGGATCTAGAATGGACTTTAAAATGTATCAATCTCCCTCATAAGGATGAGGTGAGGTGAAATGCACAAAATATCAAGTGAGTAATGAACAAGAATTTTAGAATACCAGCAGGAATGAGACTGCAATATGTTCTTGAACTTGTAACGCGTTGGTCGTGTCAATATTGCAGAAACAGTACGTTCCTTTTGACTGCAACACTGTTAGAAATAAATGGTTCTTTCCCCCTCAAAACAATGACCGTGTAATGGTTGATTTGGTTGACCCGAAAATGTTTGATAAACAAGTTGTTATGAGAAAAATGGTTTGGGGCTTAGACAACTTCTTGTCTGTATAGAAATAATGCACTGAAGCGTGATTAAATTTCTCTGGGTTAAGACCGTGTTCAGTCTGAAATAATGCAAAGCCTTTTCTGAAATTTTTTTTTTTAATATAAAATGATAACAATTTGAAAACACTTAAAAAATACCAGATAACCCCTTGGAACCAGCCTTTCGATCACTAAGTTTGCAATCAGTGAACCTAGAGATCATAGTAACTTTGGAACTAGAACTAACGCTCGGGGTAAGTTCTAAAGGCTCAACAATGGGTTCCATTATCCTAGTTAAAGGACAGTTATCAAACAACGCAAAATGTCGTCCAGTGGGTTTCCACTGAGGCTTAACACTACCAACGACCTTTCTAGTTGGTCTCCAAGCTGTCTTAGTAGTGTTCACATTATGATTCCTGGTTGCTTTCCAAACCTTCTTAGTATGATGCACACTATGTTTGGCCTGGGGGGTTTTGGTATTCACAGACTTCAAAGAACGAATCACAAACTGATTATGATCGACAAAATTCAACTTCCTATTGTGATCTGCTGCTCTCCTCTCGTTCACACTTTTACTAGGCAAGAAACGATGGTTCCTAGTGTGGCTCTTTGGCATAGGTTTGCGAGGTTCAGTGGCAGGTTTTGTTCTTGTAGACAGATTCACAGAAACATTATGCTTCTTGTTTTGTTGCACTGGTGGTTTCTGTGTGGGTCTAGTTGAAGGTCTGGAAGGTTCTTGAAAAGTAACTTGCTTTTTCTTAGGCAACGGGGATGGTTTCACCCAGTTGGCTCTTTTGGGTGGTGGAATATACTTAGAACCTACGTTGTAAATTCCTGAAGCAAGCACTTTGGGTGTCTCAGAGGTTGAAGGTCCACTACTTGTTTTACCAGTCACTTGGGCTTTCAGCTTGGTATTCTCAGCAGTGAAGGCACTAAGCTTTTCAGTGTATTGCAGTAGTGAGTGAGTGGAGTATTCGCCTTGACGTTCATCATATCGTCTTTTCAGACTCACGTTTTCTACCTTAAGGCCGTCTAGCTGAATCCTAAGGGAGGTAAATCATATCATTTCAACTGAATTTGTCTGTTTCTAACGGCTGTTGGTTCACAGCTACCTTCAATGGAAACCTACCATTCAACTTCTGTGATGGTTGATCTGGAGTTTCTAAATTCCTGTAGTGTCATCTTTCCCTTGAAGCTACTTTCTTAATTGTTAATTTCAAAATTGCATTGGAGCACTGGGGAAGTGTCTATGCAACTGTTTATTAGTTTTGAAATTTAAGTTGTAATTCAAATGGTTCTTTTGTAAATGTGAGTTACGTTTCTCAGATTCAATCTGGACCACATTTTTGTTGTTTGAAATCTTCAGCTTTAGTTCAAGAACTTTAGTTGTGGTCCCTATGCTTGCAGATCTAAGTTCGTTCGCAAAGGCAATTCGAACTAGGGGCAAACAATATCGGAAAGTAAGCACAATAGAGCAGATATCTTTTTCTAAACATCCAGCAATTAAGCTAGTATTTTGATTAAAAGGATTTTTCTTCTCTATGGTCAGGTCTTGTTATCAAGAAACACATTGTTCATACTCCGCTCCAATCTCATCAATAATCTGTTCAATTTTTTTCTCTTTGAAAAATGTTTCATTAGCAAGATTGGATATGTTTTTTGAAATTGGTCGTAAAAGGGTAACAGTTGTTGTTCAACGAAATGTTTGCATAATAAAATACACCATTCAGAAACATAATCTAGGTTTTTGTGTTGTTCTTTATTTTATGATACCTTCAAAATTGAGGAAAAACAACATTCACATTTCGAAGGACTGGTCTGAACTTGACTTGGTTGTCGACTTTTACGGAACAAAGGAGTGAAGGACTATCTAGGTTACTAGTTTGACTAGCCACGTTCATTGGCGGAAGCAATATGCCTGTTCACGAGACAGTTCCTGTTGAGGAACAAACTTAAGGCATAGCTTGTTCATAGAAACGTTTGCGGGTCTAAACATGTCTCTGGTTTTGTCGATCTCTCTTTTTTCATGTACAACTTGTTGAACCAAGACCTCTTCACTATCCCATATACTAACGGGTTGGTGAGTAAGATGCAAAAGGGTATCAGCATCATACAACGCAGGTTGAGCACGCTTGGCCATATAACCTAGACCTGGGTTACGGGTACCTAGGAGGTCCTTGTGCAAGTCAGCGGTTGCCATTTTTGGTTTCTTAAAAAGCATAGGAATAGTTTCTGTTGGCATGTTAAATCTTTGCAATATATCTCTTGCAACTTTGTTAGCATTCTTTAAACAAACGATTTCATCAAGATAACTATCTGCTAGATCCTTTTTCTCAGATAAAATCTTTTCTTTTTCAGATTGTAAAAATGCAATTGACTTTTCTTTTCCTGAAAGAGTGGATTTAAGCAAATCGTTTTCTTGCACAAGTTCAGCGTTCCGCTTGTTTCGCTGAATCACTAGGGCTTGTTCCAGTCTAACTTTGTGTTCAAGATCAAGTTTGACCTTTTGGGTATCTAGACGATATATTTCTTGCTTGCATTGAGAAAGCTCATTTTTTAAGGTCTCGACTTCTAAGCATTTTTCTTGGTTAACCTTAGCATGTCCGTCTAGTTGGGTTTGCAAGTCAGTTAAGATGGCAATCATAGAAACTTTATCAGATGTGTCAGCAGATACCTCAGTTGGAACATTTTGGGCTTCGGTGTCAAGAAGATACTGATGATACGGGATCGTATTGTCATCAATCTCAGTCTCAGCATCGGAGTCTAAATGTTCTTCCTGGTGCATCTCCTGATTCAACTGATAATCCACATTATCAAAGATTTGATTGTCATTGGAGTGTACCTCATTGACTGAATTGTTGGTTGCACTAGTGGATGACAAGTTGGCCATGAAAGCGACAGCAGCATTGGGGCCTTCATCCACGTCTGAGTCATAAGCATCCTCATGATTGGCTTGAAACATGTTTGTTGTAGTTAGTGCCTGAGGTTGATCATAAGGTGCGGTGCAGTCCACATCAGCGAGGAATGCTTCAGCTTCAGCATCTAACACATCTCCTTTCTCTTTAGCTTCCATCAGTAAAGCTTTATCTTTGAAGTACTGAGAGTCCATCTTTCTCTTGGGTTCTTTACACTGCCTAGCAACATGTCCTTCTCCTCTGCAGTTGTAACATATCACCTTCTTGCCTCGAGCACCTGTATTACCAACATTACCTGGAGCCTTCCTCTGAATCGGTTCAGTAACAATCTGACCATCATGCACCGTAGCATGAGTTTTGGAGTTGGAAGAAGTCCGGAGCTGGTTGTTGGTGGGTGGAAACTGCTTTTGGAAACCACTTAAGAGATTAGCAATCTGAGTCATAGTGGCCATCAAAGCGTCATTCGGAGACTGAGCAGTAGGTTGAGGACTAGGAGTTGAGGGTGATGAAAGAGCAGGTGCAGATGTGGTGTGAGCAACATAGGCCAGTGGATCAACAATACTTGTAGACTGCTCCTGTTTCTTGAGAGTCTTTTTGGCATGAGGCTCGTAGGCTTTGAGATGAGTATAGATCTGAACATAAGGTGTGGTTGAGATATCCATGTTCTGTTTGACATTAGTCACATACTTACCCCAATAGGCTGGAAGATTGTTGACAAATTTAGTGTTCATCTGATGAGTAGGGATTTCAAGCTGAGTAATCTTCATGTCATTCACAAGCTTGTGGAAACGCACAAAGTAGTCATGAATGGACTCGTTTCCAATGGCACGAAAGCGTTCGTACTCATCAAACAGATCTTCCTTCCGTTGTTGTAGGAAGAGTCCTAACTGATCCTTGCATAAGGCAATCCACATTATCCAAATCTCCTTTGCAGTGCTTGTTTGATTTAGGATGTTGAAGATGTGTCTGGGAAGACCTTGACTAAGAATGATTTCAGCTTGAGTATCAGCCATCTCAAGTTTGTTTTCCTCCTCATTGAATTCAGAATCAAGTTTCTTCCTAGGTGCGGGCATAATAGTAGAATCAGTAGGTGGAGGATCAGTGACCATCGGGTGAGGTGTAGGTCCATTTGGATGGGATTTCAATATCTGCTTGCCATTGGGTTGCCACGATATGTACCTGTGGTTACGAATCTTCCATGATTCGTAATCATTTTCAACCAACATTGGTGGACGAGTATCGGTACCTGCGGCATTTGTTTCTTCATTGGTTGCCATTGAATAAGTTTGGTTAGTAATGATCTGATCGCAAGTGATTGATGAATTGTTTGATTTGTGTTTGAGTTTGTTTTTGTTCAAAAAAAAAGGATTGCTAGTTCGGTCCTTGTAGTATAAAACTGGTTCGGTCCAAAACTTGAAAGTCCACTTGTTCGGTTTACTGAGGGAGGTGCTTGTTCGGTCGTCTAGTTCGATCGCTTGTTCGATCGTCTAGTTCGATTGCTTGTTCGATCGTCCTTGTTCGATTGCTTGTTCGATCTGTATCTTTTTTTTTTTTTTTATTTGTTTTCTTTTTTAATCGTCCTTGTTCGGTTGCTTGTTCGATCGTCCTTGTTCGGTCTTCGAATGAGTTTCCCTAGTTCGATCCTCCTTGTTCGATCTTCAAAGGATTTTCCCTAGTTCGATCCCTTGATCGATCCTCTCATTCGATTGTCTAAGAACACACTCGTTCGATCCAACCTTGTATTCCACTCGTTCGATCCAACCTTGTATTCCACTAGTTCGATCCTCCTAAGAATACACTCGTTCGATCGAAACGACTTGAACTCGTTCGATCTTCAACGAAGTGAGCTTGTTCGATCCTCTTTGTATTCCACTCGTTCGATGGACATAAAACACGAATACAAAGACCTTTTTCTTGCACGAATTCGATCAAAAACGCTTGTTTCCTCTTTTTTTTTTTTGATTAATGTATCGAACCAAAAGAAAGAAAAAAAACGAGAACCCCCCCCCCCCCACCTTTTTAATACTTTTCGAACAAACAAAAAGATGAACAAAATAAAACACCGAGAACGTTGATTGTAACAAAGATGTTTGATTGATATTAGATTCTAAACATAAAACCATCTTTGAATCAAGAATCAAAACAAACAAACTAATCAAAAAAATCAAAACCCCCTTTTTTTTTTAAATCAAGAGAAAAAATAACAAACCAAATCAATACATCAATCTTGTAGGCTCTTGATACCAATTGTAGGATCCCTAGATCATTTCATGGATGAATCACAAGATCAATGGCAATAAACGATTAAACATAAAGAACTTTTGATTGAAAGAAAAACAAGAGTTGCTACAAACCCTTAAGATGAAAAATAAATAATGGAGTAGCTAACCTAATTTTGACTAAACTAGGTGTATTTATACTAATAAAGGATTAGCCTTTTTGAGGGCTTTCTTTTGGGCTTTTTACATCTTGGCCCGTATACATAATATTACACACTTAAACGAGCTAGACTTTTGTCTTGCATCTTCGAGTGACCGAAGCTTCTTTGTTCGGATCCATTTATGTGAACCTAACAACATACAACTAACATTGATCAGCTTCATGCCTACTTGGGACAACATAAATTTCATGCAAATGAGGTTCGTTTAATGCATGAACGCAACTCAGATCCGCTTGCTGTGGTTGCAACCCATCAGATGACCCAGTCTCCTTATCCAACTCATCAGCACTCATACCAAAACTCTCAATTTCAACCACAAGTTTCACCATATAAGTCTCCACAACATGGTTTACCTTATCAGTCTCAACAATACTCAAATAATCAATCATCAACACCTCTTTCAATCACTTATCCATACAATGATTATCAATCATCAGTTTATCACAACGATTATTCTCCATCATCATCCCTTCCCACAATTGATTTATGCTCATACAGTTAACCAACAATCTGAATTTCCCTTAACTAGTATTCAGGTCTAATTGTTCTAGTGTTCCATAAAGGTGATGATCCCATTGATGCCATCAATCACATGATGTCTTTCTTAACTGCTGTTGTCACTTCCCATTATCATACTACCAATAACCAGCTAAGAAATTCATCAAATCTTAGGCAACAAGCTACCATTAATGATGGGAAAGTGACCTTACAACTAATTCAAGGGAGACACACTTCTTTTTTTTGGATGCATGTACTACAAGGACCTACCATCCTAGAGCAAGTGGAGCAATTTGAGAAACATAAGGTCTGTTATAGTTACAACTGCAAAGGGAAGGACACAATGTCCAAACAGTGTCCCAAAATTATTCCCCCCCCCCCCCCCCCCCCCCCCCCCCCCCCCCCTTACCCCCCCCCCCCCCCCCATTTTTTTTCACATAAACCTAGAGGAAACGAGATGATTCGTGGTTTAAGGGAGGTTAAAATGTTGTTTGGTACAAGCTCAAGTAAAACGGTCAAATTCTTCATGAGTGGAACTAGCATTTTGGCAGATCTAGGAATTGTAGAGTCAATGCCATGCAAGATTGTCAATTACCCATCAATGTGCTTATCAAACTGATGATTTGGATGCCATATGACTTGATGTGATAACTTACACTGCCAAAGTTGCTCTCATGGCGAATTTATCCTCATTATGGTTCAGGTGCTCTCTTGAGGTTACAGAATCATGATAATATGTGAATAATATATGATTAATCAAGCTGTGCATGCGATGTCGTCTTTGAACAGTCGAATGTGTGAAACCATTCAGAGATGAATATAACAGTGTTAGCAATTGCATTATCCTTTTTTTAGTTGTGATTGAATCACATTAGGCATGCTGTTCGAATTCTAACTCTTGTGCACAACAAGTATGTTCTGATATTATATGTTGATTGAACAATCAAAACCCAAAGTAGTTGAATTGTACCAAGATAAATTCTGGGCATCAAAAGTGTAATGATACTTGAACTGTTGAGTTGCAAAGATATAAGGTTCATGTTAATAGTTTTGAAAGATGGACAAAATGTTGATTTTAGAAGTATTGATAATTTTCAGATTAAGTGCTCAGTCTGTAGAGATTGTCGTCTTAAATAATACTCTTTTTGACATTTAAAAGAATTAGGAATCTTTAATGCAAACAGTTATCTTCTCTTAGAAAGTTTTTTTGAAAGAAGAATCTAGGACATCGATAGAGAGATTGCGTTAGAATGAGATTAATAGCTAGATATTATTGTTTTTATTAGAGATCAATCTGCATAAATTATTACATGTTGACAGAACTCCTAGTTTTTCTATGATGTTACACTAACAAACTCAGGTTTTCAACACTAATGTTCTAATCTGAAGAAAGCTCAGCATTTAGAACCAAAGCTTTATTGATGGTGATAATGTCATTAGAATACGAGTGCTATTGTGATTACCTGACTCCGAAAGAACCTAATGCTTGCTGAAGAGAGTCGTTCAAAATGCTTTAAAACAAAAGGATCCTAGATGTTATGAAAAGAAAGTCAATACTAGACCAGTCGATTATCTGCTGTTCTTAACCAACCTTTCTAAAGTTTTTGAACATGATTTGTATCACACAAACTGAATTATCTTCTAAACAAAGCCTTTTTGGTCTCAAATTTATAATTCTTCAGATCCATCTTCGAGTAGACCCACCAAAGTTAAGGTTCCTAAAGAACTTCCTAAAGTCAGCATGGTTAATACGAGTTTAAAGAAACTTAAACACCAATCTTTATGGGTTTTGAGTGGATGTCAATAGAAAGAACCACGGCCAAACATCCTAAGGGGGTGTGGGGGTTCGAACATACAAAAGCTTGTTTTAGGGATGAAATAATTCCATTTGTAAAAGCTCTGAAGGACTTATTTAATACATTCGATCAATATTTGATTGATGAACAATCTTAAGTCCAAAATGTCTTTCATTAAATGGAACAGGCTGTGGAACAACATTGTTTAGAGTCAGAAACATTTGAAGTTAAAATGAATAAAGTTTTGAACAAAAATGAACGACTCTTGGAACAAGTCATTAACAAAGATATTGTGAACATAATTATGAATTCTTTTGTGGAAAATGCTTTTGTGAATGTGCATGAATGTGAAAAGTGTCTAAAACTTGAGACTGGGCTTCTCAACATTGAAAAACATTGCATCTCTTTAGAAGTTGATAATCAACTTAATCAGGAAATTTTTCAAAGGGACAATTCTGTTTCTGTTGGGAATTAAACTCATTAGACTTAGTACTGCCAAATCAAGAAAAAAACCCCCCCCCCCCCCCCCCCCCCCCCCCCCACACCCCCCCCCCCCCCCCCCCCCCCCCCCCCCCCCCCCCCACCCCCTGTTAGTACTGCTTAAGTCATAACTGGCAGTATAAACCAGTTAATACTGCTAGAAGAATGTTATTATTGCTAGGTATAAGTTAGTACTGCTAGTACTAACTTAACACTGCTGAAGGGATTTATACTGCTGATAAAGATTGAAGACTGCATGAAGATAAAGACGTGTGAAGAGATGTAAAGACGTGTTAAAAGATATGTATTAGTTATCTTGTGTATATTCTATATATTTAGAAAGATATGCATATAAGCTTAATGTTTTAGAAGATTCATAGTTATCTTGTAAAGGACTCCTTGGTGTATAAAAGGAGATCCTAGGTTATGGCATTAAGATAACATCATATCAGTCTTTCATAGTACCCATAGCTTCAAGGTTGTAAACCCTAACACTGTCAAAGAGTGTTCGTATTAATATATTAGAGCTTATTGTTTTGGTTATATTTCTGTGTGTTAAACATTCATTACTGTTATTCTTCTTAGTGATATAAACTAGATTCCGCATAGTTTATATCATACTCTCAAAGTTTCATTCTTAGTACCTTTGGATTTATTTCAGGTATACCTAAACCTTACATCAGCTAGGAGTTAAAGATCTATTCATTGGGATCAATAAGTGTATTCACAGCTGTTGTGAAGCTTAGAATAAGAAGAAATCAACAAAAACAATACTAGATCGAACTTGTGATAAGACGGAGGCAGGAACTACTTCTACAAATCTGACTGCAAAACTCCCTATCCTCAACCCAGGGGATTATGATCTCTGGTTGACGAGGATAGAACAATACTTTCTCATGACTAATTCTCCCTCTGTGAAGTAATTAAAAATGGTAACAAAGTGCTAAAGAGAACTGTTGGAAAAACTGAGCAGGAATATGAACATACTACTACAGAAGAAAAGCAGGACAAGAGGAATGAGATGAAAGCTAAAGGAACTCTGTTGATGGCACTCCCAAATAAGGATCAACTGAAGTTCCATTCATATAAAGATGCAAAATTGCTCATGGAAGCCATTGAGAAGAGGTATAGAGGAAACAAGGAATCCAAGAAAGTTCAGAGAACTCTACTCAAGCAACAATATGAGAACTTTGCAGGATCAAGTTCAGAGACAATGGATTAAACTTTTGATAGGATGCAAAAACTTATCACTCAGTTGAAGATTCAAGGAGAAGTTATTACACAAGAGGACATGAACTTAAAACTGTTGAAAAGTCTTCCATCTGAATGGGAAGATCTTTGCTTTGATTGGGAACAACAGGAAATAGGACCATTCAGTTTGTGATGACTATTTTACAACAACTTGGAGATATATGAACCTAAACTAGTCATCAAGTACAAGTCAAAATCTACTAAAAATGCGGCTTTGTGTCTCCAACAGCACTACAACAATAGGCAACACAAAATGGAACAAGCTAACATGTTTCTTGATGGAGTTAGTGGTATCATTACTTAAAGTAATTTAATTGGAGATAACTTTAGTGATGCTGTGATCTGTGCTTTCCTAGCTAGTCAGCCCAATTCTCCTCAACTTTCACAAGAGGATCTAGAACAAATTAATCCTGATGATCTAGAAGAAATGGATTTACAATGGGAGATGGACAGGCTGACAATAAGAGCTAGGAGATTCATTAAGAGGATCAGAAGGGAAGTTGGATGTAAATGGTCAAAGAGTTGGATTTAACAGGTCTAATGTGGAGTGCTACAATTGTCATTAAATAATGGTCACTTTGTAAGAGAAATGTAGAGCTCCTAGAAATCAGGAAAACAGAGGAACAGAGAATAATAGAATAACTATAACAGTAGAAACTCCCACTAAAAATGCCTTGGTTGCTCAAGATGGAATTGGATGGTATGATTAGAGCTACCAAGCTGAAGAAGAGCATCCTAAAAACTTTGCATTAATGACATTTACCTCTTCAGGAAGTTCTTCTTTTCTTTTTTGTTTTTTTTTTTACAGTTCCAGTGTTTCGGTAGGAATTCTTGTTCTAAATCATTGGGTAAAAAGCTTATGCAACTTCTCAAAGAACAATATGATAATTTGTCTTCTGATTACAAAAAGTATTAATTTAATTTAGTATCTTATAAAGCAGGTTTAGAATTAGTAGAAGCTAGACTAGCTCACTATAAGAAAAATAAGGCTGTGTATGAAGAGCAATAATGTTTTAAACTTGAAGTTACTAAGAGATAATGCTTTAGATGAAAACAAAAAGAAATTGGGGAAAAAGCAGAAAAAGAGAGAGATGAGTTAAAACTAACATTAGAGAAGTTTCAAAATTCATCTAAATCTTTAAATAATTTGCTAGAAAGTCAAGTCATTGACAAGTTTAAAACTGGACTAGGATACAATGCAGCTTCTTCTACTGCAGCTTCTCCTGCAGTAGAAAGCTTTATGAATTCATCTGAGATGTTAGAAAATCAGGAGTATAATAAGTCTAAATCTGATAAGGGATATCATGCAGTTCCCCCCCTTTTTCAAGGGAATTTATACCTCGCCAATAATTGATCTAACATTTATGGATGAATAGTGAAAGTGAGGGAATATGGATGTTACTACTGTTGTTATTACCTAGTAATGTTAAGACAGTTGGAGTCAAATCTTAAGTCTGTTGGTGCAATAATTAATGGAGATGCAGTAGAACCTAAAATGTTAGGTAAGAAAGCTTTTGACCTTCAGTATTGAGGATTGGAATTCTGATGTGAAAGTGAGGTTAGAATTATACCTAAGATAAAACTGTTAGTTGTAGAACTGAAAAGATTAATTTGTAAGACTGCTAAGGTACAACAGAAGAGAAAGTAGAAACATTAAACAAAAAAAAAACACTATCTAGAGGGATCCTAAGAAACTAGACAAATCTAATGTCCAATGACTTGGAATTACTTTAAAATGATTAACAACGTTTGGTTTATTTGTGTGTTTTGCATCTTAATTCTGTGTGTGATAAAAAAGGTTATAGCCAGTGTGAACAACTCAAGAAGGGTGGAATCACAATGAATTTTGCTAATAAAATGACTCACCTCACCCTAATAGAAAATTTGTTCCACAAAGCAGTATTGATCCAGGTTTGCAAAATTAGTATTGCTGGTGACATCATGCCAGTTAGACTGCTGGTTTGGTTTCAAGAAATTACTTCTTCTTTAAGAGCATCAAAAGATAAGGGTAAAGTGGTTTATATCAGAATATGAGCCTGAGCAAACTGTCTTCAAAGTTAAAGTAAGTACAAGAAAGAGCTGGATATGGATAAGCAGCTATAAAATTGCAAGAAACAATTGATCAAGTAGAAATCTAAATGGATTGCCAGGGATGCAGAAATAGCTCTAAGGCTACAAGAAGAAATTAATGCTGCAAGAAGACAGCGAATGGATAAAGTACATCAAGTAGCTCAGGGTTTTATAGAGGATGAATGGGGAAATATTAAAGCAAGAGTTGAAGTTGATGAAGAGCTAACTCATAAACTACATCGTTGTCTTTCATGGATTGCATTTCCACATTCATAGCAGCTAGCTATTTTTCAGATTTAGGATCCAATAATGCAGCTTTATAGTTGGCGGGTTCACCAAGATCCCCCAACTCGTGTTCCTCAGCATCGATGTACAAGCACATTCGATCTGGGGCACGTTTTGTCCTAGAGGACCTACGAATGGGATTGATATCACTTTGAGGTTCATAAATTTCTTGATCATCCTCTTCATGATTTAAGCTAGTGTCTAAAGAAGGATTTGTGTCTTCTTCTTGAATAATTTTAAGATCTTCTAGACTCTCACTTGCTTCTTGATCTATAAGATTACTCTCAAAGAACTCAGCATTCCGGGCAACAAAGACTTTGTTCTTGGATGGGTTGTAGAAAGAATATCCCATAGTTTCCTTTGGGTATCCTATGAAGATACAACTTAAAAAGATCTGGGGTTCCATTTGTCAGGTTGGTAAGTGTATCACGCTTAACAAGTGCCGTCATCAAACCCCATACTTTTTAAGTAAGACAACTTAGGGCTTGCAATTGCCTTATTTCATATGGTGTCATATCAACTTCATAGTTAGAACCATGTTGGGAATGCTGTGCCAGCAGACTCAAGGGCTTAATTCTCAAAATGGACTTTGGAAGAAGTAGTTTGACTCATCCAGAAGGAGCGAACCATGTCTTAGCCAGTGTGTCGATTTCTCCTCTAGACTTCCATAGGTTGAGACGTGTAGGGAGGAGGTGCGTATGGCAAATTATACCATGTTCTTTAGATGATCCAAAAACTCTTGACTTATATATTCACCTCCTCGATCAGATCGTTAGTGATTTTATGGTCTTCCCGAGTTGGTTTTCTACTTCCTTTTGAAACACTTTAAATGTCTCAAACACTTCATGTTTATGTTTCAGCAAGTAAACATAACCATACCGACTAAAGTCGTCAGTAAAAGTGACGAAGTAGTTAGCTCCTTGTCTTGACACGATTCTAAGTGGGCCACTTACATCGATGTGTATAAGTCCAAGTTAGATTCTTTAGCGTTTTCACTGGATGTGAATAGGTTTTCTTGCATCTTTCCAGCCTATACATGAAACACACTTTCCTAAAGGACTTAATGTTAGTAGTAATTGAGAAGTCCATCATGTTGCAAATTCTTCAATGGTTTCTTGCTAATGTTGTCCAAGATGACAGTGCAAGAGAGAAAGAGTCTAAGTTTACTTAGCTCTTTTATTGCTAACAAACTCCATAGAACTATCATTTGTATCTTGAAAAGTCATTTCAATTTCATAATACACATCCCTTACGGATAGCAATAATTCAAAAAACATTTTTCTTAGAAACAGAACTTGCTTTATTCAATTCAAAAGTGTTGATGACTCCATCTTCTACAACGATGAACTAAAATAATCCCTCTATATTAGAAGGTGCATAATGACATATTGTTCAAAACAATAACTATCCATAGGGAGACATAAATGATAACTTCTATAGTGTTCAACTGGTACACATTTACCATTGCCATGTACGACTAAAGATCATGGATTCATCTTTTTTACTTTCCCACAGACCCTGAGTAATATTACAGATGTGAGTACCACAGCCTGTATCATAAACCTAAGATGTACTAGGAAAGAAATAGAGTTCTAAGGTGAAAATACCTGAAGTACTAGCTCCTTGAGATAGCTGCTTCTTTTTCAGCAACTCGGGGAGATATGTGGGATAATTCCTTCTCCAATGACCTACTTCACCGCAGTGATGGCTGATCGCGTCCTTTGCAGGATTATCCTTTTTGGGTGGTGGGGGAATCTTAAGTTTGGGGGCATAAAATGGCTCAGCGTTAGCATATGCCTTCTTACCCTTGCCTTTCCCTTGAACTCCTTTTGCAGCCTTAGATGGTTTCCTATTTTTGTTTTTCTGGACCTTTCATGCTCTTATAGCATGAAGCGCAGCTGCAATAACTTTCTTTGGTAATGTCTCTTCATGTAGCTTAAGCATAGCATGTAATTCATTAACGGTCTTCCCCATGTTGTGCATATTATAGTTTTGCACAAAGTTGTCATACTCCTTAGAGAGTCCAACCAAGATTAGGCTTACTCCAAGGTTCAAAGTGACGGGGTGACTAAGACATTCCAATTGGTCAATGTAGCTCTTCATCTTGAGGAAATAAGAGCTTACGATTGACCTTCCTCCTGCCTGCACGTGTGAAAATCTCTCACAGTCTGTAGAAGTTCCTGTTCTGCTTGTTAGAATATTAAGCTTTAAGCTCTTTAAGCATGTCATTGGCGTCAAGATAGATTCCGCTGGATTTCTAGGTCTATAGTCAATAACATCATCACAGCAATTTCCTTTTGGTTCTTGACCCACTCTTATAAGTGTCCAGGGCCGCAGGAGGGATTGGCTGATCAGGTGCAGCAGCAACAGGAGTAGCAGGAATTGGTTGCTCGAGGTATTTTTCCTTATCTTCTGTTGATAAGACCAACCAAAGTTGTTTGTACCAATCAATGAAGTTAGGTCCAATAAGTTTTTGTTTCTCAAAGAAACTCCTAAATACCGAATTGTTTCTGACTAAGGTAGTCATCTACAATTAACAAAAAGTTTAATTAATTACTCCATCCGTCCCATATTAAGTGTCCAGTTTGACTTTTCAAGGTCTTTTGCCATCAACTTTGACCGTAAATATTTATGTTAATAAAAATTATATCAATAAAAATTACATTCGAAACTCTATCAATTCATATAATTTTCATCAAGTATCATATAACATAAAAAGAAATAATTAAGGTCAAAGATGAAGAAAAAAAACTTAAAAAAATCAAACTAGACACTTAATGTGGGACGGAGGTAGTAGTATTTTCAATAATTAAATTCTTAATAGAATTAACTACCCAATTAATTACTAATTAAGACTAAGATCCAACTTGACCTCCCACTTATTACGAGAGGTCTGACCAGTGAGTAAACAAGTAGGGCAAAGTGGTAAGCAACGATTGCTAATTGCATTAAAATGCAACTCTTAAACTTATGAAACCGGTCAAGACATTAATCGACAAGTAATAATGTCAAGAGCATGTTTAGTTCTCATCTTATGCCTCGGGTCCAAGGTCTGACCAAGCATACTCGAATTAAGTCGACCAAGCAAGAACGTGCAAAAATTGCCAGAGGTCTGACCAGTGAGCAAAATTCGCCATGGGTTGGAATGACCCTAAGGTCTGACCAAAGAGGCCAAGCCAAATGCACGTGTTCCTGGTTGGCTGGCATAGACTTAAAATTTAACATATTGGGGTATACACATAAAGTGATAAAATGGCGTGTACAAAGAAGCATGCAAACAACTTTGTAGCACTAATTTTAAAAACCTTTAATAATGACACTGTAGTGACATGCCATAGTTCACGGTAACTCCAATCGAACGCACAAAGAAGCGGAGAATCAGGTCAGCGCGAAGCGTATTAAAAACCTGAGTTCTTTAGGAATGTTGACCACTCCGCCTTAAACTTCTCTTATAGTTTGTTCTAGTGGATGAGCCGTACTTCCCATGAGTCCATAGCGTCCAGTTTTTAAATTCATGAAAAACATGTTTCATAGTTTTAGGTCTTTTAATGTTATAAAAACATATTTTCCACAAAACACATAGCAGGTCACAATGAATATGTTTTAGGCGTGTAGAATTAAAGACCGGTTTAATGTCATCTTACAATATTTATTAGTCCGTATTCCATTTGTTTAGGCATGTAAACATGTAAACTAGTAAACAAATAAGCATGTAGGAACTTAATAAACAAGATAACATTAAATAAAGCGAGTAACAAGTAATAATCCGAGTTCTCTACGAGTCTTCCCCAATTGGAGAACCATAATACCCTCACTTAGGTTTTTCATCAAGTGCCTATAATCGCCTCATTCATCACAATATTAAATGTGATTGAGTAGGTTTATAGCGAATTTAGGAAAAAATTCAAACTAGCATTAAAAGATCCAGGTTTTCTTAAAAAATAAAATATTTAGTTTCAAAAATAAATATTTTCTAGATCTTTTAAATAATTAGGATGATTTTAAAATCCTAAATAAACAAATTAAAAGAAGAAACAAATATGGCTAAATTAACAATTAATTTTATTCCTCTTTTAATTCTCTATTATCTTTTAATCATTTACTTGCAAGATCTAGCAATTTTCTTTATTAATTTATGGTGCAGATTTGCATATCTCTACCAAATTTACAATAAAACAATAATAAAGAAAAATAATCGCAGCATAATAATAAAAATCAAATCTAGGCTGTTGTAACATGGGTAATTTGATTTTTAAGCGTGTAACCCTAGATGCCAAAACGAGTTGACTCGTGATGCCACTGTTGAGATTTATTAATCTAGCTAACCAATTTAGCCACGAGTGCGCATCAGATAAATTCTAGGATATGGCAAGTAGGTGTAAACATATTAAAGAAGGAAAGCGTACCTTTTGCGATTATTTTGATTACATAAGCGTCTAAAACATAAGCCTCCACGGTTGCTCACCTAACACGTCAAGCAAGTATGTTAGAATGTACTTAGTCTTATTTCACGAACAAACACCAAGTGTAATACCAAAAACCAAACACAAGCCTTGGTTAGTATTTTGTAGTAGAAACCAAATAAACAACCTAATTAGGGTTTATATTAAGGAAAACCTAATTGTCACTTGAGGAATCACCCAAATAACCAACGCGTATCTGGATTGTCAAGCAAGGGAGATTCAAGTGAAACGGAAAACCAAAACCAAATAGGGTGTTTGGTCGGATTTTTCGGTTATGAGAAGAAACCGAAATCCCTTAGGGATTTCGGTTAGGGTTTTTAGGTGAGAGGAGAAAGCACCAAAAATCTTAGGTGATTAGAGAATGAATGAATTTAAGAATGAGGGATATGGGGTGTGTTTATATAGGCACCCCAATACTCTAAATCTTGTAGAAAAAGATTAGTATAATTACTATAATTAAAACAAATCTTTCTCCTTCATTTTTCTCTCCTCCTCCAACCGAACAAACACCCCCTCTAGTCTCTTGATGGGTTTCGGCCAAACAAAAGGTCACACAAGGTTCGGGTTTTGTTCAGTTTAGTCCCTTGGTTCTATATTTAGAATATATTATATAATTAATTAAACAAGTAATTAATTAAATAACTATTTAAATATAAATCATGAAGTAAACCATACTCTTCGTATTTAACGTGTGTGTCCCCAATAGGCTCGTGTATTTCTAACGTATAACTTACGGAACCGACTACCAAATTCCAACATACAAGTGATTTTGTTTCTTTTTTTTACCATCTTTAAAAGGTATATTAGTTATGCATGGGGATTTAGAACTTAAAAATGAAAAAAAATTGGTTCGGTAATCCAAATTAGCATTGCAAATTTTGGTTTTTTCTGTTCGGGTTCCTGGTCGAATTTTTCGGTTTTCTTGTTTGTCCTTTCTGAGTTTTAAGTTGATTAATACAAGAAAATATGCAAATGAACTATATCAGTTTTGATCGTTTAATAACGACTTACATAAAGGTCTATGAATTTTTATACACCAAACAAGCAATTTCGCTATAAGAGAGAATTGGTTTCTTCTAAATTACAGATGAAAAATCCAAATGCAAGTCTAGAATTATACAAAAAAAAAACAACAATGCAAGTTTAAAATCATATAAAAAACAACGAGAACACAAATCTTAACACAAATTTATAATGCATCTAACTTGTGTGATGGATATTTACTTTGGAATCTGCAACTTTTTCACCCAATCACCCATTTCCTCATTAATCTTTTACCTTCTTCTTTCTTTGAAATGTACAACAAACTTCTTTTTCTTCTTTTTATTTTACGATAAACAAAGTCTCCGGGTCTGAAAGTACCACCACGGACCCTAGCGTTGTAATACTTCGTCATTTTCAATTTGGCCTTGGCTTCACGAATTGCTGCGCGTTCACGCCATTCTTCCAGTAAGTCCAAATTTAGTCGTAGCTCTCCATCATTGTGTACGGTGTCTACTACCGCGGTGCGGTACGTTGGCATTCTGATTTCTGCAGGTATGACAGCTTCTGTTCCATAGGTCAAGGAAAAAGGGATATCACCATGGCTTGACTTAATCATCGTACGATGGACCCAAAGGACATAGGGAAGTTCTTTTATCCAATTCTTGTTTCCCTCGCCTAGGCAGGCCTTGATTCCTTCGCCTAGGCTCCGGTTTACTCGTTCCACGAGTCCATTCGACTGCGAATGTTTCACTGAGGCGAAGCGTTGTGTGATATTCAGCTTTTCACACCAATCCTTGAACGGGTTGTCACTGAATTGTTTACCATTGTTCGAAACTATTTCTCTTGGGAGACCGAAGCGACATACTATGTTGTCCCACACAAACTTCTTTACCTGATTGCCGGTGATTGTCGCCACGGCCTTCGCCTCTATCCACTTCGTAAAATAGTCCATATCGACTATTAAAAACTTAACATTTTCCTGGGTACCCTCCAGGGAAAGGTCAGCTATGTTTAGTCCCCATTGTAGACGGCATAGAGCGTGTGGGGGTTAGCGGTTGTTGGGGGTTTTTGGCACGGAGATGTATATTGGCAGTACGTTGCATGTGTGGGGGGTTTGTCGGGGTCGGGGTGGCGGTGGGGGGGTATCATATCTGGCGTCCGATGCATGGTGGCCAGTAATACCCCAATCGCATTGCTTGGCCACCACGGACCGTTGGCCTGCGTGCATACTGCACGACCCCTCATGAATTTCTCAGATCACATAATTCGCTTGAAGTGGTCCAACACACCTTAGCCACGGCTTTAGGAATGACCGCCTGTAAAGAACCCCTTCCAACAACTCGTATTGTCTAGCCTTGATACGGAGTTTGCTTGCCTCCTTTCTATCGTCGGGAAGGGTCCCATATTTCAAGTACTCAATTATTAGTGTTATCCATATTGGTCCTTCTTCTTCTACCACGGTCGTCACCTCCTTCTCTTGTATGGATTTTTCTTTTAGTATTTCGACCAAGACCTGTTTGGATAAGTGTGTAAAGCTGGTTGACGCAATCTTGCTCAGGGCATCTGCTTTCTTGTTTTTGCTGAAAGCCGCTGACCAGGCTTTTGACCTTCTCCAGGTATTTGATCATATTTTATTCTTTAGCGACGTATACCCCTAGGACTTGGTTTGCTACCAATTTAGAGTCTATACTTACGTGCACATTGCGTACTCCCATCTGCGCCGCGATCCGTATGCCAGCTATTAGTGCCTCATATTCTGACTCGTTGTTAGAAATTATGAACTGAAATCTTAGCGCGTAGGTAAACTCCGTTCCCTCCGGGCTTGTCAGTATTAAGCCAGCGCCGGATCCATCTACACATGATGATCCGCCCGTGAAGAGTGTCCACAGCTCCTGCGGGGTTTCAACCACTGATGTGTCTAGCGGACCTTTGTCTGGCTTCTCTATAAGAAAATCCGCTAGGATCTGTCCTTTCATAGACATCCTTGGCCGGTATGTGATATTGTGTTCTCCCAGCATGACGCTTTATTTTTGTAATCGCCCGGCCACGTCGGGACGTGAAATTATTTGTTTGATTGGTTGGTCGGTAATAACCGCAATAGGATGCGCTTGGAAGTATCTCCGCAACCTCTTGGCGGCAAAAACCAGTGATAGAACTAGCTTTTCCATTGGGGTATAGTTTAGTTCGGGGCCCTGTAATGCGCGGCTTACGAAGTAGACCGGCGTCTGAACCGTGCCCCTTTCAGTCATCAAGACCGCACTAATAGCTCCGTGGGAGGCGGACAGGTATACAATCAGTTCCTCCTTTGGTTTGGGTGCTACCAGCAGGGGTAGCTCTGACAAGTGCTGCTTTAGTTGCTTGAAGGCTTGTTCCGCGTCTGGTGTCCAATGAAAGTCACTCTTTTTAATGCACTTCTTCAAAGTTTTAAATAGCGGCAAGGACTTTTCCGCTGACTTGGAGAGGAATCTGTTCAAACTAGCCAACTTCCCATTGAGGCTCTGGACCTCTTTGATTGTCCGTGGGGACGGGAGTTGTAGTACAGCTTCTGTTTTGTCAGGGCACGGTTTTATCCCTTCCGGGCTAATCATGTACCCCAAGAACATTCCTTCCACTGCCCCAAACGTACATTTTTTGGGGTTGAGCTTCATGTTGATTTTGCGTAACGTTTCATCGATATCTCTTAGCATTTATGCTTTTGTGTGACTCTTAATAACCAAGTCATCAACATACACTTCTATGTTTTGGCCATCTTGGCTGTCAAAAGCTTTGTCCACCAGCCGCTGGTACGTGGCACCTGCGTTCTTGAGGCCGAAGGCCATTTTGGTATAACAATATACCCCATGGCTGGTGTGGAAAGCCATTTTCTCTTCATCTGACTCTGCCAAATGTATCTAGTGATAGCCTTTGTAAGCGTCCAAGAAACACTTAAAGGGGTAGCCGCAGAGAGATTCAACTTTCCAGTCAATTTCTGGAAGGGGATAACAATCCTACGGACAATCCTTGTTTAAGTCCGTGAAATCCACGCACATCCCCGCCTCTACTAGTTTCTGTACCTCTGTTTGGATGGATTTCGTACGCTTCGAGGCCTGGCCTCTTTTCTTCTGTCGAACAGGCGAATATCCTTCCCAGATATTGAGTCGATGTTCAGCTATTGATCGCGGTACTCCTGTTATGTCTGACGGCTGCCATGCAAATATATCCAAGTTTTCCTTCAAGAGTGAGCATAGTTCCGTCTGTCCTTTCGCGGATAGCGTCCCTCCGATTGCTACTTCTTGATCAGGGAAATTCGAATGTAGAGCTACTTTAAAATTTTCATGACGGACTCCAGCCTCTTTAGGTATCTCCTTAGACGATGTAATCAACGTGGCGTACTCAGCGGGGACGGGTGATCAAGATAGTGCAAGAAACGGATTAGTCACTAGTCTCTGTCGATTGGGAACTTGAGCTATCTGTAAGCTATGGATGGTACCACCACTGCTTGGTAAAAATCACTTATTCCCAGGTCCTTCTAAATGATGCCATTGTACGTGATAAAAACCTTATGATCATGAAAATTCATCCATGCATTTGCAGAATGAACTACGACTCCTATTCTTACTAAGAGCCAAAGTTGTCCCAACAGGCATATTAGTTTCGTCCCACTAAAACCGTATTAAACGATTTCTTGCCGGGACCATTTGGCTCTTTGATTCCGGTCGGAGCCGGTTGAAGCAGTGCTCGTAGAGCACTTCTGTTGAGGAACCTCCATCCACATACATGCGGTGAATCATATGCCCGCCAATTTCTACTTCTATAACAAGCGGACCTTCTGTCCCACTACTGGTTGTCAATGAAGGGAACGTAATTTCACTGACACGTTCAAAGCTTTGAGTCACTTTCTGCCTTGTCATTCTATGCCATGGTTGTATTATAATAGATTGCACTGGACTTACTTGTGGCCGGTAACTACAACCTCTTTCTTCCCCACCTTGGTTGACTCTTCCCCTTCTAATGTTTTAATTAAATGCGAGAGCTTTCCTGCTCGCACCAATTCTTCGATCTGCTTTTTTAACTGCATACACTCGTCCGTATTGTGTCCTTTATCATCGTGGAAGTCACAAAACTTGTTGCTGCTTCTCTTCTCTACCGGGGTTACCATAGGTGGTGGCGGTTTGAACTTTCCCGCTTCAGCCGCGAGGATTTCTTTAGGTGTTCTTATAAGGGGGTAAACCTTTTAAACCCTTGTCCTTCCCTTGGCTGACCTCGGAAGTCAGACCTCCGCTCTGAAGCATTCCGCTTTGACTGGTCCTGTGCCCTTCATGATGCGTGACCTTTCTTTTTGCCAGCAGCGACCGCTTCTCCTCGTATGAAGGCAGTGGTGGCGATCATCATTTCTTCCATGGTCTTTGGAACATGTTCGTTAAGGCGCTTTGTCAATTCAGGGTTGTTAACCCTATACATGAATCCGGGGATCCGCATGCACTCAAGGGCTCCCTTCCATAGCTCTGGAGTTTCCACCTTGAATCGTTCCATGAACTCCTCCGAGGTCCTCTCCGTCCTTTGCCATGATATTTGGATTTTCGACAGATATTTTGAACGTACTTCTTTTGCTGCATGAAGTATGCTAAAAAGGCTGCTTTGAGATCCTTGTATCCATCTATGCTCTCCAGAGGGAGCTCATCGAACCATACTCTTGGGCTGGCACTATTATGGAGTAGAAATTAAACATATGACACCATAGTAGGCATTGCTCATCGTCCCACATGTGTCTTAGCTGCTATGGAATTTTTTACGTGATCCTCTGGGTCCCCTGTTCCGTCATAGGTCTTCACGGTAGTTAGACGTCGGTTTTTTTGGAACTTTTGTAAATTGGCTGGATTCGAGGTGTGAACGGATCCACCTCTTCACATATCCAGGGCACCGCCAAGTCATCCTCATCCGTAGACTTGTACCTTTATGACTTTGACTTCCAATGTCCTCCACCGTTGGTGCCGCTCTTTGATCCGAGGGATAACGGGGATTCACTTCCCCTCCCTATTTTCTTATAACGGGAGCGGTCTTTGTCACGGGAGCGATATCCATGTTTGGTCCCCGTCCCGTAGGAGGAGCGGGTATTGTCATATGATTCTTCGACGCCGCGAGAGCAGTCTCTGCTCCGAGGATGATCTCTGTTAGAAAAGTCCCGCCTGTGAGGGCGGCTTCTACTGTGAGAACGATCCTTGGAGTTTGCCATGTCCGGTCCGGATTTAGTTGTGCTTGGCGAGTAAGTATCACTAAGTCGGTCGAATGCGCTCTGCCTTCGATGACCTAGTCGGTCAAGCACCATGTCCGTGATACGTGTGTATCTCAAGCGGTCCCACACATATCAGATCTTTCTGATGGGTTGCGGTACTATTTTGGCGGACAAGTTCCTGGCACTTTTGAAGTTTTAGAGCCTATCACTTATTCTTAATTTTCTTGGGACCTTTCTCCGAATCCATCTAGCAAGGACTTCTTTTTTTTTTGCTGTTACGGCGAATCTTGTCCATAGGGGAAATGACCGACCGGCAAGATATCCTCGTAATGCTCTTCACAGAAATCCTGGATGTTAACCCTGGTGTGTGTGCATTCGCATTATTTCGGTAGTCTTTTCTTTGGTTATCATTTTACGTGACAGTATTCACAATGGGGGGTGTTAGCCATTGCGCTCATGTTTTCTGAGAGTAATTATCCTAGTGATTTGTCCCCACGAATGGCGCCAACTTGTGATACAAAAGTTAGGACCGGGTCTTGATTGGTCCAATTAGGATGCTAATTTCGGTGTATGAAATGCCTTGTTCTTTGTAACCGAAAGAACTTGTTTTGAAGGACCCTGCACAAAGGATTAAAACACCGTGAACCTTAATCGTTAAGAGGCGGATCCCACGATTAGACTCCGGCGTGAGAGTAAGTATATAACTTTGAGAGAATAATTGAGTGTAATTGGGGTTTGTAAGATACATGTATTGATAACAATTACGTTCCTTTTATAGGCTGAATAATCCATAGGGTAACCATAACTTATCGCCCAAGAAATGTCCGATAATCGAAGGGATCTCAGAAGTTATCCTAACCGATTAAATAAGTAAAGCGTATCTATTATTTGATTAGGTTATCCTTTCTTAAAGATAACTTGTGAAAATACTGCGGCCACGGACAACGTGCTGATTGCCGCGACCCGTAGGTCAAGGAGGTCGTGACCGTGATGATGCGTGGGCCAGATGCCCTTTATCGGCTACTAAGCCCATAATAGTATGAGTGGGTCGGGCCACTCCATACTATACGTCATCAATCTTCATTGCTTGGTTTCTTTGAATAAATCTTTGGGTGTGCACACTCATTTTCGTGATATTTCTATGGTATGCACTTAAGGTAAAATGTTTATATAATACTCCAACTTTAGATTTTTTACACTACCAAAAGTTTGAAGAGGGTATGCACTTGCATACCCTCCATAATTGTAAATTCCCCCTTTTAGTTATGAATATATGAAAACAATATTATAATTTATGGTTATTCTTTTGAATTGGTTTCATTAAATGAAAAACAAACAACATATTTACATCAAAAACGAAAAAATAAATTCAATAAACATCAACAGTTTGCTTGAATACAAAAATTAAATTAAAGAGTAAAAGTTTTATTTTCATCATGGCTTAGTGGACAGTGGCACCAATTCATGAGAGATTTCTTAGTGTATAGTGTCGCGTTTGATAAGAGAACCGATGACGTATAATAGGTTTACCAGGCCTCTGGCCCTGAACCGTATTATAACAATAGGCCCCAGACCCAACCAAACAAATAAAGTGTGATGGGCCAGAACTAAGCCCAGTCCCGTGCTGGCCCGACCCGGAAGAGCAATACAGACGTGACAGGCCTTCCGTGGACTAGGCAACATCCGCGGAAGGGATTCCACGTCCGCAAATCACGATTATCGCGGACCCTTGCCAGACAAGGAGCCCACTTCAGCCCACTAATAGATACAAGCGAAATATTAGGAAAACCTAATATTGGGCTCGCCTATAAAAGGGGGTGCTCTGACACCCCACAAGGTATGATTTTTTTACTATATTTCACACACACATTCTTTGATATTCTCTGACATACATGAATACTTACTCTCACTCCGGAGTCTAATCGTGGGGTCCGTCCTCATAGTAAGACTAACAGTTTACCTTTAATTGTATAGGAAATCATTACATCATTTGGTTTAGTACAAGATCCTATTCATTGGCCCAACCCAATAACCATCTCAGATCCATCATATTCAGCCCGTAACATATTTTGTACTAACAAGTTGGCGCCATCTATGGGACCAGGATACAACTGCATTCTACAAAAATACTCACCATGAGCCATCATGAACAATCCGCTCCTAGCCAGCCCACGTCCGCCGTGCGGAATACAGTTAGGAGAGGAAAAGAGCCAACACCGCAAGACCGAGGTGGGCCTGCGTCCGATGCAGCCCTCCGGAAGTATTGTGACAAAAATTACAACCAATTGCTGCCAATCATAGCTGAGAAGTTTAACAAAGAGAAAGTGAAAAACAAAAAACAAAAAGAAGTAAAAGTCTGACTTAACTTCGACGGATCTACCGGAACGTCACAGTATTCCGAGTCAAGAACAATGAGTACTAAGGGATACGAAAAGAAGTATAGATCTAGGCACTCGCGCAGCCCAAGACCTAGCCCTAGTGTGTTCTCAAGACTCAGACGTGACCGATCAAGATCACCGAAACCAAAAGAGAAAAGAGGGGGCGTGTTTAATAGGTTGGGAAGTAGGGGAAGGAGGGTGTTCGCACGCTCCGATAGCCACAACCAATCCTCCTACTCGAAGTACACTGACGCGCTCTCAGAAAGCGAAGACAGTGGAGGCGTTCATTGGAAATCAAGATCAAAGAAAAAGAAGCTAAGTAAGGAGGAGGACGATTTTTCCCAGCCATTGGTGTGTGAAGAGGTAGATCCTTTTACACCCATAATCCGCTACTTTGATTTTACAAAGACAAGAATGCCCAGTCATATTAAGACATATGACGGAAGTGAGGATCCGGAAGATCACTTGAAAAATTTTCAGACAGCAGCAAAAACAGAACGGTGGGCTATGCCAACTTGGTGCCACATGTTCAACTTTACGCTGACAGGAAGTGCAAGAGTTTGGTTCAACGACTCCCGCCTGAATCAATAGACAGCTATGATGATTTGAAGAAGGCATTCCTGGAAAACTATCTTCAGCAGAAAAAATGCATCAAAGATCCCATAGAGCTCCACAACATTAAACAACGGGATGGAGAGTCTGCGGAAGACTTTGTGAGAAGATACAAGTTGGAAACCATGGACATTAAGGGAGCACCAGAATGCATGAGGATCTCTGGATTCGTGCATGGAATCACAAACCCTGAACTCATTAAACGTCTGCATGACAAAATCCTAAAAAACGGTTAACGAAATGATGATAGTGACTACATCTTTCCTCAGAGGAGAAGTAGCAACTTCGAACCACGAACGGAAACAGTCATTTCCACCATGGAAACAACAGGAAAGCAGCCATAGACAAAATTTCAAGAAAGGAGGTTTCCGAAATCAACAGAGACCAAAAAGAAAGCAAGATCGATTCATGCTTCTCAAAAAAACACCCAAAGAAATTTTCGCCTTAGAAAAAGGAAAATTCAAGGCTCCGCCACCAATGACAACCCCGGTTGAGAAACGGAATCACGCTAAGTTTTGTGAATTCCATAGTGAAGTAGGGCATACCACGAATGAGTGTATGCACATAAAGAAGCAAATAGAAGAAATGCTCAAGGCAGGAAAGCTGTCACACCTAATCAAAGAGATCAAACAGAATAGAGGGAAGGAGCAACCAAAGGCGGAAAAGAAAGGGGAACCCTCGGGGAAGGACAAAGCGTTAGCTATCTTAATGGTCCAGCCTTGGGAAAGAGTGGCCAGACAGAATATAACCCAAAGCTTTTCCTCCAATCTGATAATTTTCTTCCCACCCCTGGATAAGAATGAAGGAACAAAAGGTCCAATGATTATCGAAGCAGAAATAGGAGGTCATTGCATACATCGCATGTATGTAGACGGCGGATCAACCTCAAAAATACTATACGAGCATTGCTTAACCCGACTTCGCCCAGAAATCAAGAACCAATTGGTTTCAGCCACTACCCCTCTAATTAGATTCAGCGGTGAGATAATATGGCCAATAGGGCAGATACAGCTACTAGTAAAGATTGGAGATGACGATCACTCAACCTCAGCCTGGATGAATTTTGTGGTTGTAAGGTCACCATCCCCATACAATGGAATTATTAGAAGACCAGGAGTTAGGAAGTTACAAGCCATCTCGTCAACATCACACAGAATGCTGAAGCTCCCGGTAGAAGGAGGAGTAATTACTCTAAAAAGCAGCAGGTTGGTCCCGCTGGAGTGTACCTTGGTCTCCGGATCAGAAGGGACCCTTCCGGCTAACAAGCCAACGGTGGAAGAAAGAATTAAGGTGGCGATAAACCCAGAATATCCGGAGCAAACAGTAATGATTGCTTCCACTCTCACAGAAAAAGGTCGCAACAAGTTATGCGGCCTACTCCAACAAAACTTGGATATTTTTGCCTAGAAGCCTACGGACATGACTGGCGTCCCAAGGCATATTGCGGAGCACCGCTTAAACGTGCGAAAGGGATGCTCTTCGGTCCGACAAAAGAAGAGGGGGTAAGCAGCCGATAGAAACCAGGCAATACAAGAAGACGTAGGAAAACTAGTAGAAGCAAGAATTATGAGGGAAGTGCACTACCATGACTGGTTATCTAACCCGGTGATGGTAAAGAAGCTTGATAACAGTTGGAGGATGTGCGTAGACTTTAAAGACCTAAACAAAGCATGTCTAAAAGATGGGTATCCGTTACCATAAATAGACTGGAAGGTGGAATCCCTGTGTGGATTCCCTTTCAAATGCTTCTTAGACACATACAAAGGCTATCATCAAATACAAATGGCAGAAGAAGACGAGGAAAAAACAGCCTTCATTATGAACCAAGGAATGTTTTGCTACATGAAGATGCCTTTTGGCCTGAGGAACACCAGAGCAACTTATCAGCGCTTGGTAGACAAAGCATTCCATAAGCAAATTGACAGGAATCTTAAAGTATATGTGGATGACCTTGTTATCAAGAGTCGCACGGAGGATGAGATAGTCAGAGACATAGAGGAGACGTTCTAAACTCTAAGAAAAATTAACATGAAGTTGAATCCTAAAAAGTGTACCTTCGGAATAGAAGAAGGAATGTTTCTAGGACACAAAGTTAGTACCAGGGGATTGAAGGTATGTCCAGACAAGGTAGATGTAGTTTTAAGCCTTTCATCCCCAAAGTGCGTAAAGGATGTGCAAAAGTTGAATGGAAAGCTCGCAAGCCTGAACCGGTTCTTAGCCAAATCAGCAAAGAATCGTTACCGTTCTTTAAAACTTTGAAAAAATGCACGAAGAATAGCGATTTCTATTGGACTGCGGAAGCTAAAGAGGCATTCAAACAAATGAAGTGGCCCATTGTTGAACTTCCTATGTTAGTTGCACCAATGGAGAAGGAAGAACTCATCGTGTACCTAGCAGCAGCAAAAGAGACGGTAAGCGTGGTCCTGATGACAAAGAGAGATGCTAATCAAATGCCCGTCTATTTCGTTAGTAGGGCATTAAGGGGCCCGGAAATAAATTACACGTCGATGGAAAAGTTAGTATTGGCCTTGGTACATGCCAGTAAGCGCCTAAAGAGATATTTCCAAGCGCACCCCATCATAGTAATCACGGACCAGCCGATACAACAGGTGTTATCAAGACCAGAAGTAGCAAGGAGGCTGCAGAAATGGAGCATCGAATTGGGAGAATACGCAATACATTACAGACCTAGAGTATCAGTTAAAGGGCAGATATTAGCAGACTTCATAGTCGAACGACCAGAAGAGGCAACGTTGCCCTAGTCGTGAAAACACGATCTAAAATAGTGACAATCGTCGGAACCTCTTGATGGCAGATAGCCAGGAAGAACTCCCGAAACCAAGGGATTTGTTCACAGTGGAACATTGATCGCACCTCGCACATATGAAGTTCCGGGGCAGTGACTTATACTCACAATCCTCAGAATGGATTAAGATTTCACCTCAATGCTCTAAGATCCAGTGTTCGATGCGCACAAACATCTGAAAGATCAGAATATGAAGCTCTATGCGATCTCTATGCCAGGATTAAGAGGATAGACATAATCAAATTGAGTTCAATTCAAAAACCTCCAGGCAAATGTTGATGCAGTTGTGGCCAACTCAGCTGTGAAACAAACATATGACGATCAAAACGAAACAACATGATTCGATATTCGGAGTAACGCAAAGAAAACACTACGACTACCAGCCGCTTCAAAGACATTCTCATCAAACATGGTTCCTAGAAGTGAAAACAAAAAGAGCCGAGGCGTTAACGTAAGGAATTAAGCATTCAACATCTTTTTTGTCAGTACACACTTCAACAGTATAGACAATGGAGCTAGGTTTGTAGTAGCTAAAAGGAAAAATCCTTAAGATGCAACAGACAAGATGTTGGCAATAGGTAGAAAGAAGAAGTAGATCACATAGATACTCTTATTTTTAATAACCTTCAACTATGTAAACGCCTGCCACAGATGAAGATGTAACAAGCAAGAGTAGTTGAGAAGCAATCGTGGCGTTTATGCTCTCCATTAATAAATGCGACACTCTACAAAAATATCTTTCCCTGAGACCATGGCAAGCGGAGTGCGTAGTGCGAAAAAGAAAAGACCCTACTTTTTGTCAAGCCAAGCTATTTTCTAAGTAGAAGTACCTGCGGAAACTTTATTGCAACATGCACGCAGGCACACGATCCTCGTGAGGCTTCAAAGTCCTTTCAGATTGGTATGTAAATGGGGCCAATTCCATATGCAATAGGAAGCAAAGAACTCTAAATAAGAGTCATGCCAAGACTAGTCAGTTTCACAACACCTGTTCCAGAGGGAATCCGTAGGCAAAAGGCTAAGCCCAAATACATCTCTGTGGTCCCCCCCCCCGTTCTACAAGTGGGAATTAACACGCTAGACATTTTCTGGAAGAGCCTGGGAAATTCAAATTCTTGATAGTAGCCATTGACTACATTCAAGTGTGGATTAAAGCAAAACCAGTTGGTCAACCATTACTGTCTACCAGTATCCAAAAAAAATTCATGATTGGAGCCAACAGTTTTTTGTAGATCGAACTCGCTATTGTGTAAATCATATCGTGGATGATACTGGTGAAAACAAGTTCCAAGATAAACCTCTCAAAGATGTTGTGAGAAAGATTGGTGCGAGAAACTATGTATCCGCCAACATTTTGCTTCTGTTAAACATCCGCAAACCAATGGCCTAGTAGAAAGAGCAAACCATAGTCTTGGAGAAGGGATAAAAGCAAGGTTGGACGAAAGGAGCAAAAACTGGATGGCAGAACTTCCTTATGTTCTATGGGCACACCGCACTATGATAAAATCTAGCAACAGAGATACTCCATTCTCATTAACATACGGAACGGAAGCCGTTATCCCAGCAGAAATCGGCATGCCCACACTAAGGACAACGAAAGTGGATCTAGTACAAAACAATAAAGCTTTAGAAATTAACCTGGACCTGTTGGAAGAAAGGAGAGAACAAGCAGCAATGCGTGAAGTGAAAAGCAAAGCAAAAATGGAAAAGTATTACAACTCCAAGGTCCGAAGCACGAGTTTTAAACCAGGAGATCTCGTGTACCGCAACAACGAGGCAAGCCGTGCGAAAGATACAGGGAAATTAGGCCCCAAGTGGGAAGGACCGTATGAGGTTACGAAAGCACTTGGAAAGGGCGCATACAAGTTAAAAGACCGTGACGGAAACCAGCTTTCGCGGACTTGGAATATTAGCAACCTTAAGAAGTGTTACGTTCACAAAATGTAAGCAATTCACCCATGCGGACTCCGCGGTGGGGGTAATGCATTCCAATCTATCTTATTCATGCATTGTAATGTTTTCTTTTTTGAAACTTTAATAAAAAGTGAAGCTTAGCTACCTTCACAAATTTTACTTTAAATTATTGTTATTTACTTTACAAAGTTATTATATTCGTGATTAAGACGCGCACGCAATGGGGCATGACCTAATAAACGTTATTCCGTATAACAAAAGGATGAGTAAACCTAACAGTTAACTCAAGTATACGTAAGAGGTATTGCAAACCCAGTATAGGGAGAATAACCCACAAATATTCAAGTAAGACTACCAAGTTAAACATGTCGCCATGATATTATAACTGTAGCAAAACTTTAATTAGGAATTAAAACATTCAAATTGTACAAGTACATTTGACCGCATTCAAAAAGGTCACACATGACCGCGACATATAACAGATAAAACACTTAGAAAAATTATTCACACAAAAGAGGCTACAACAAAAAGGTCACATACGACCAATCCCAGACATCATAACAAGCTACTAAGAGATATTCAGCTCCGCGTCATCAACATTAGGGAAAGGGTTAGCATCCGCACCTGCACCTTCTCGACCATCCACATGCACAACCTCATAGTCATCTGTAGAAATGGGAGGGATGGAGCTTGCAGAAGCGAAAGTAACAGACAAGGCCGTGGTAGTATCAGCAGTGGCGGGTATAACATTAGAAGTGCCTTCCGTGCCTGTTAAAGCCGTAACGGATAAAGGCTCAGATAAGGGAACAAAGACATCACGAAGTGCTGATCTATGATTGGCAATATTTTTCTTAATCTTCCGGACTCTGGAACAGGAGACATCTAATGAAAGTGACAAAGCAGAAGCACCAATGACATGTTGATCCGGAGAATGATGAATGGGAACCATCAGCTGGTCAACGTGAGGCTGCAACTCAGTCAAACCTAATCTTTCAGCAAGAGTGTCTTCCAGATGAAGAAGGTTCATAATAGTTTCAATGCTAGCATCTTTGTTGGTTTTTAACTCCGCAATTAAGGAGAAATTGACACTTTTAAGACATTGCAAAGCAGAAAGATAATCAGCTTCCGCAGATGGGTTATATGCAGCAACATCGGTCAAAGCCCTACCTTCCGCGTCGTGGGTAATTCCGGCAGATAATCCATCCTGCATACCTTTCTCGACAGCCTTACCAATCGCCTCTCCGAGAGTGGAGAGATATTTAGTAGAATTCAAGCATTTGGCGATGGCAAGTTCCATGTCGTGGGTAAGAAGCCATCGACGGCCAGAAATGGTGGTCAAAAGATGCGGGTAGAATCTCTCCTCCAGGTGAAGGGCCATCTCAACAAAATCAGTATACAGCTTGTCAAATTTATCATTCATAACTTTTATCCGCTCATACTGGAATATCTCAAGCTGACCCATATAGTTTTCATACACTGTCACCTTTTCTTGGAGCTTGGCGGAAGATGTCTCCAGCCCATGAACCTGCAATCACACGGAAACATAAAGGTAAGAAAAACGAACGAAGAACTAAAAAAGAGAGAAGGGAAAAAACGTTAAGTATAAAGACACATACCTGATCAACAAGGTTATCATTCTGAGACCTAACAGAAGTAACCACAACATCCAAATCAGCAACTTCTTGTTCCCTAACCTTTACTGATGCTGCGAGATCGGCCACTTTGACTTC
>BQNB010014041.1:63155-75929 GCA_026074375.1 Tanacetum coccineum | reverse complement strand
TTGGTCAAGGGCATTCGGTCAGGATCTGTATTAGGGTTGCTATATAAGTGTGTGCTTAACCGCGAATCACCAACCCGTCTCTACAAGGAAACAGCTGGAAACCGACGCAATGTGGTGTTTCTTCAATGAATTCTTAACTCATATTGAACCAAAGTCCTACAAGCAAGCCTTAGAGCACTCGTGCTGGATTGAGGCTATGCAGGAAGAAATTCATGAGTTTGAACGTCTCGATGTATGGATACTTGTACCCTGTCCAGATAATATTCTTATCATCCCGCTCAAATGGATTTTCAAAATTAAGTTGGATGAATATGGAGACGTCTTGAAGAACAAAGCTCGGTTAGTGGCGAAAGGATATCGTCAGGAAGCTGGTATTGATTTTGAGGAATCATTTGCTCCGGTTGCTAGATTAGAAGCGATCAGACTCTTCATTGCTCACGCAGCAAGTCAGAACATGGTCATCTTCCAGATGGACGTGAAAACCGCCTTCCTCAACGGCGAACTGAATGAAGTTGTCTATGTTAGTCAACCAGAAGGATTTGTAGATCCAGAGCATCCATCGCATGTGTACCGACTCAAGAAAGCTCTCTATGGGCTTAAACAAGCTCCACGTGCGTGGTATGACAAGCTATCAGCGTTTCTAATCAAGTCAGGATTTACAAAGGGCGTGGTCGATCCAACTCTGTTCACCAGGAAAGCAGGCAAACATATTCTACTGGTACAAATATATGTAGATGATATCATCTTTGCCTCTACCAATCCCAAAGCATGCAAATTATTTGCATTTGAGATGAACTCAACTTTCAAGATGTCGATGATGGGACAAATGTCATTCTTTTTAGGATTACAAGTTTCTCAAAATCCCAGGGGCATTTTTATCAACCAATCCAAATATGCTCAGGAAATCTTGAAAAAGTTTAGTTTTGACACATGTACACCCATTGACACTCCAATAGCGGAGCGTCCCGACCTTGATGAAGATAAGGGAGGAAAGCTAATTGATCCTACACGATTTCGTGGTATGGTTGGCTCCCTTATGTATCTTAGTGCATCTAGACCTGACATAGTATTTGCTGTTTGTATGTGTGCACGGTACCAGGCTAAGCCTACTGAAATGCACCTTACTGCTATAAAGCGGATCTTTCGATACCTTAAAGGAACCATTCACATGGGTCTGTGGTATCCGAAGGACTCCGGCTTTGATCTAAAAGCTTTTGCAGATGCTGATTATGCAGGGTGTCATGACACAAGGAGAAGTACCTCTGGTTCAGCTCAATTTCTTGGACATCGGCTTGTTAGCTGGTCATCCAAAAAGCAGAAAAGTACTGCCATCTCCACTACAGAAGCTGAATACATCGCCCTATCAGGATGCTGTGCTCAAATCCTCTGGATGCGCTCTCAACTACGAGACTATGGATTTGCGTTCAACAAAATTCCGATGTATTGTGACAATCAAAGTGCTATTGCTCTATGCTGTAATAGTGTTCAACACTCGCGTTCCAAGCACATTGATATTCGTCACCACTTCATCAAAGAGCAGGTTGAAAGGAAAGTTGTTGAGTTGTATTTCGTGGAAACCAAATACCAACTGGCTGACATATTTACGAAGGCATTACTGAGAGAGCGCTTTGCAACACTACTCCCACTGCTTGGTGTTAGACAAATGTCACCAGCGACTCTCAAGGAACTACAGGATGAGTCTGTCTCAGAGTAATCAGGTGTTCCACATTGTATCATTGTGTATATTTATAAAAAAAACAAAAAAAAATAGTGTAGTATGGCTTGCAGTTATTTCAGACTGTAACCCGGTCTTAACCCAGAGACTTAATGTACGTTTCTGTGCATTATTTCTTTACAGACAAGAAGTTGTCTAAACCCCGAAACAATTTTTCTCATAAACAACTTGTTTTATCAAACATGTTCGGGTTAACCAATTCAAACATTGACACGGGTCATTGTTTGAGAGGGAGAATCAGGTATACTAACAGTTGTTGCAGGTCAAAAGGACGTACTGTTGCTGATTCTATGACTGAAACGACCAACCGCTTACAAGTTCAAGACAGATTGCAGTATCATTCCTGTTTGGGTATTCTAAAGGTCTTGTTTCCATTGCTCACTTGCTATTTGTGCTATTTAACCTCACCTCATACCTTGAGGGGGAGATTGATACATTTTAAGTCCATTCTAGATCAAAACCATTCACATGTTTCATTCTTTTGATCAGGGGAGAAAATGTGACTTAAACATGTAAAACGGATAATTAATGATTTGATTGATTCTAAAAATGCTAAGTCCTATCCATGCATGTGCTAAACATATTTCGATTATCGACGCATATGTGTAGGGGGAGCATAAGTGTTAATATGATCAAACAGGTCAAGATACCAAAAATTTGTGTCGTACACACGTATCTTGATAAATGAAAAAAAAAGAATCTTTTGTTTCATGAACGGAAAAGTGATCATAAGGAATGCTAAGGAAAGAGATGTTGTAACAACAGGGTATTTGTATGAATGCTCATGCCTGGTCTTCGAACTGCGCCCACTAGTGAAGTGGATTTCCATAAATGTACTTGTATAAGTTTGGATTTCCCAAGGCACTTCATATCTTTCGGGATATATTTCAAAACATTATCAGAAGCATTCTGATTTAAAATTTCGTTTGTGCCCCAAACAAATTTTATAAGCACACACATCGTGAATGTATTTTCAAATCATTATTATTGCCACAGGCCTTCTACGGTACATTAATTGTATTAAAGAAGTAAAACACTATAAAATGAATTATAGGTAATTAGTCACAGATATTAACTGTAACTCGGCCACTCGTTTACCATTCCTATTTTTTTTTTAGTAAAATCTTATAAGGTGATTAGTCTTCGGACATCTGGTCTAGAGAACAGCGAACATTAGTGAATCTGATACTTAGGTATTAGAGGAACTAGCTTGTCACGTGCTGGAAAACCTGTCAAGAAGGTTCTTATAATGAATCTATCTGATCACAGGTGCAGTATTCGTACTGTAATCATTGATCCTCACAGAATCAGAGGTTAACGTAACTGACCAGATTGAGTATCGTCTATACTCGGTTCTTTCAAAATATAAAACCTTGGTGTGTTCACAAAATGTTTTTCTAGAACACATTGAGTGGATTTTACATAACAAAATGTTTTTGTTGATGATTAAATTGTTCTATCATAGCGAATGATGTATCAAAGTATCCGATACAAGACATGCTCATATCCTTACTCACATATCTAAAGAAATCAAGAAAGTTTACATACAAAGCTGCCGCACAATCTCTGAAAATCAATGTCTTCTTCAAATTCTAAAAGTTATAATGATTGGAAGAAGATACATCATCAAAGCTTTCAAAGATTCTAACAGATATGAGCATGTGAGACTAAAGATCAGCGTATGGCAAAGTCAAAGTGAAAGACGATCACAAAGTAATTCAGAGAAGTAAAGCTTAAACAAGTCAAAGATCAAGATCAAGTCATCACATCAAGTTCTGAAGATCATGATCAAGGTGTTAAAGTTTGAATTACCAAAGCACAACAAGTGAAGTACTCTATCAACATTCATCGCTAAAGAGACAACACGAAGTGACTCCAAACCAACTTCTCATGACCTCATCTAGGGGGAGATTGTTAGGATCACATAAATGGACCCGAACAAAGAAGCTTCGGTCACTCGAAGATACAAGACAAAAGTCTAGGTCGTTTAAGCGTGTAATATTATGTATACGGGCCAAGATGTAAAAAGCCCAAAAGAAAGCCCTCAAAGGCTGATCCTCTTTAGAGTATAAATACTCTATGATTTTCTCATAATTAGGTTAGCTACTCCATAATATTTTTCATCTTTTAGGGTTTGTAGCAACTCTTGTTTTCTTTCAATCAAAAAGTTCTTTAATGTTTAATCTTTTGTGCTATTGATCTTGTGATTAATCTATGGAATGATCTAGGGATTCCACAATAGCTCTTGATACCAATTGTAGAATCTATGTAATCTTTGATATTTGGGAAGAAAGAACTAGTGAAAGAAAGTGGAAGGAAGGTTGTATTTTTTAGTGAGAGAAAGTGTAGAAAGAGAAATGCATTAGTGAAATGAGAAATACAAAACCAACCAACACCCTCTCCAAGGCATGAAGAGGGTATTTATACATCATTTTGGCCGGCCATGGGCCTTAGAGGCCTTCCATGGGCCTTTGGGCCATATTAGCTTATAATACTAAATCATTACTAACTATGGGCATTGACTAACTAATATTGGTATTAACCGAGACTTTTCTTGTTCCTAACAGTCTTTTAGTTTGAGCTTTCTTGATTCTTGATGCTTGTAGTACGTCTTTGTACCTGCATTTAAAGGTAGTGAATCCGACTCTGCTGCAATGTTGTTGTAACACTGTGATTTGTACCTGCATTTAAAGTGAGTGATAAACAACATATATGGATGAATATGGCTTTGTCATTCATCGAAATTCAGTTGCATTAACCTTTGGTTCCGTAGGACCATTTTACAGTATAATTATTATACATCTGATCAGGTAGATTTAAAGAATCTCCTTGACAGGGTTTCCAGCTCAAAGTGTAAGATCCTCTAACATAAATGCGTTATATTTACCATGCTTGCTTATTCTTAACACCAAAACATCTTAAAGCAGACAACACGATATGAGTGAATCACATAGTTACTATCTTTCTGATTAAGTCGTCAATTCATGTAATGGAACAAGTTTGATTCACATAGAATCGCACCATCGTTTCTTTCCAGTTGACACAAGTTTGATTCATATAGAATCGCACAAGTCACCTACCGAGAACTTGTTTGATGTTCGCTCAAGCAGGATTTCCATCATTATTCTGAATACTAAAAGTATCACTTTAATGTTATGGCAATATCGCAAAGATAATGCGTAGGACTCTTGTTAATAGCTTGTGAGCTTGATGATGTTCAACAAGTGTTTGTCATGGAATGTGTCTTAATGAGATTTATTTTATTGATCTCTTGGCTCTAGACTCGATTAGTGCGTTTTGGGTTTAGTACTCGGAGGCTGGAGAAGACTGCTACCTTTTTAAAATTAACTAACTCAGAGTGAGAAAGTTACTAGAAGTCGTGTGTATCTCCATGACAAATGAGACAAGTATCTTTTAAGAGAAACTTAAATGGATATGAAGGGTTGTGCATTGCATCACTAGGTCCATGATGTCATTCTTCAATATCAGAATTCATCTTTGTGAAGACTTATAACTTATGTATTGACCCGGTTTCTGCCTAAAGTTGTATGGAGGGCTTCTTTTTTTAGACCCTTTATCTGTACATTTCTTTTTCATTCTTCAACCCCTTCAATGCTTACCAAGACGTCATTACTTACACCTTGTTGTGATTGTTCCAGAGTTAGCTCAATCTTAGTCGGCATTTTTCCCTTTACTCATTCATCTTTAATCATACCTAAGGATAGCTATTTTTAACTATGGAGTGTCCTTGGGTAGATCCCTCCAGTTCTGGTTGGATCATAAGACTAATGCCTAACCTAACCACCTTATGGCTTCAGAATCATTGTGAAATTAAGATGTTGTTGGGTATAAGATCGTAACCATAAAACCTTTTTCGAAGAGCACATTTTGAGTCGTTTAGAACACTTATTATTTTCAAGATCATATTTTAATTACATTTCTCACCTTATTTTAAACACTAATCACTTAGTTTTGAAATATCTTGTGATTAAAATTTGTCATGAAAATACCATAGGGAGAAAACTATTACAACATGAATTTTGTAGAACATTTTCTTCTTGCTCCCCCTCAATTTTACATATGTTTGACACACAAAAAACTAATACCAAGTTGTAAGATGAATATAAAATTGAGGTTGAGCTAGAGTCGAGCACATAATTTTGAAAGATTATGAATTGTCATTGAAGAATTCTTGAAAAATTATGCTCAGACACTGGATCATCTTATAACAAACATTCAATTGAATTGTCATTATTATTACTAGAGTATTTATTAAGACTTTTTATAATGTGTTGAATATATAAGAATTGTCATGTGATGATGTATCCAACAACATTAAAATATTGTTTTTCAAAAAACTCCCCCTCAAACATTGACTCATTTTGAAAATGATACCAAATGTAGAAGAATTGTCTTGTAAAACTTTATGAGGGATGGAGTGTTGAACATAAAATTTTGAAAGATTTTGAATAGTCATTGAGAAATTCTTGAAAAATTGTGATCAATTCTTTAAAAAACATATGTTAGAAGACTTCTCTTCTAACTCTAAAGGTAAGTGCACTTATGCGTACACTTTCCTTTTCTTGAGCTTAAGACTTTGAATTTCTTGTAAGAACAACTCAAGACCGAGAAAATTTGATTTTCTCATTGTTAGGATAAGTTATCTTTGTAGATAAACTTTCCTTTATTTGAGGTCCGGGTTATGTACTGATATTTGCGGATGAGCCATCAAGAAAAATTAGAAATGACATGTTTTAAAAGCATTTGAACTCTTGCTCAAACTTCATTTACACGCCCGTGTCGATGTTAATCAACATTTCTAGGCACGTAAATGTTATCGATTTCAAGAGACATGTCAAGAAGATTTTTTTGGAATTTTTTGATTTTCTGATTTTGTATTTTCTTTTTGAAATTTTCAATTTTTGTATTTGGTTTTATAAAAAATATTTACATGTTGACCTCAGCATTGTTATGTGATGGTGGAATAGTAATTCCAACTCTTGTCGTGATGTAGCTATCTTGTCTGCTGGAGGAACAACTTATGGAAGTAGCTTTAAACTGGATTGTTCATTGTTGTAGTCGTGGATTCTAAATTATGAACTATTATGATCAGAATTCATTGCTTGTTCATCAGATCAGAATTCCTTGAAGCCCTGGTTTTTGAGATATCAGTCTTTTTAGCAACCTAACTCTGAGTCCTACCTTTTTAGGATTGAAAGATGTACCTGCACCTAAGTTAAGAATACATGCACTGACATCAAAAGTTTGTTTGCATTCATATTGGTTAGTGATATTGTCATTTGAACCATTTGTGGGTTCACTGTCAACTTTAGTTATGCTAGAGGTGAATATCTTTCCAGTAGGAACTCATCTAAGACTAACAGTTTTAAAAACTTTACCCATCAGTTTCCACCTAAGACAAGATCTAGGATTCATTGTTTTCTCATGCACAACGGAAGTCTTTTAGATTGAAAACATGTGGCCTTTTGGGATATGTCTTTCTTGTTTCTTTACAACACTTATTTGCTCTACGGGTTTGTTTTTGTTTGTTGTCTTATTGAAAGGAACCTTAGCATGCGAGTTGACCTCTTTCAGTAATTTTGTTACACAAGAATTATGATTTACATTAAAGACACATTTATGATATGTCGAGCAAAGAAAGCGTTTTGAGTCAGAAAAATTTCTAGAATCACTAGAGTGTTCTGCTATAGGAACAGTCTTTGTTGTTACGTAACTACTCTTAGATGCAGGCCAATTCCTATACTTTCAGTTATTGATTCTAGGTTTTGGTTTGCTACCATTAGCTGTGCTTTATGATCTAGCAGAATGTATCACACTAGGTTCTAAATTCCTACCTTTTCCTTGTGTCTTTTTGAACTAAATGTTGGCATGTTCTTTTAACTATTCCTAGATTCGCTAGATACACTCACATAATGAGGTTTTACAACAGCAGAGTCTCTTTCCTTAGGCAAATAATGTGTAGTGACTGGTTTTGACAAATCGTTATTCATATCAACTTGGCAGACTTAAACATAGTTAGTTGTCTAACAACTGATTGCTTTCTATATGGTTGTAAAATCAGTTTCCCCAATATTAATGTTCTTGCAAACTTAGTATTTACACTATTCCCTGTTAATTTTCTTAACTAATTTTTAATGCTGCGATTGCAAACCATTTTTCCTGAAGTTGAGCTTTAAACTCAGTATTTTTAGCAATCAAAGAAGTTGTGTGTTCTATAGTCTTAGCTCTCGTTGTCTTGATAGAATCAGACAGTTCTTTGTAATGCCTTTTCAAAGTCTCATTTTCCTTAAGTAATTTAGCCACTTTATGTTCCAATTCGATGTTTATTGTTTCAATTACATCTATGTCATGTTTAATCTTGGATTCATTACTTTTTACTTTTGAAAATTGACCATGTTGCCCTTCTTTTAAAGCTTGATTTTGATATTTAAGTTCAAGATTAACATAATGTGCTTCCATTCTTAAAAAATCTTTTTGAAATTGGGCAACGGTCTTTTTGAGACAAATATTTTCAGATTCGAGAGATTGATTTGAGAGTTCAGTTGTCTGGTTATCAGTTAATTTAGCAGGCAAAGGACGTTTGTCATGACATTGTTCAGCATTCTTGTCAACATCTCCTTTATTATTGAATTCAGGTTGCTCAGTATGTTGTTGTCCTGTAGCAAATACATTATGATCAGCAATCAATTGTACCTCAGCCATTGGCTCTTCATCATATATTGGTCTGATATCTGCATCATCAGCATGTGCATCATTCCCTGATTTGCTGCTTGTATCATGCTCTACTGATTCTGTCCCACTGCTTGCTATGTTAACCAAACTAGCATCCAATGCTTTACACGTATCAACCTTTCCCTCTGTTGTCTGCATCTGTCTTTCATTCACCCTGGTGTCATACTCTCTTTTATGCAGTGCTCTTTCATCAATTGACTTCTTAACAGATTCCATGTGTTGAATCAGTGTATCACGGAATTCACGAATCTCGAGTTGAGTGTATTGTAGAAAGTAGTTGCGTGTCATTACAACATATTCATCATCCAAATAAATCCGTGACTTGATGAACATCTAAAACTGTGTCTCGAGTACTTTAAAAGCAGCCATGGATCCAATCTCTTAAAATTCTTCTTTGTCAAGTTGCTTTTCTTGTTGATCCATGTTTAGGAGCATTGTGCCTGTAAAAGTCTCAACATCTTGACCAAAGAGTGTCGCAAATGCGCGTTTGAATCCACACTCGGTTCGAGTTCCTTTTAAGTCGTTGTATGAAAGAAGCTTAAGGTGTGAATGAAGTTGTCGAAATTATACCATGTAACTCTTTTTGTCTTTATCTTGAATTTGTTTCATTTGTTGTTCTTCCGAATTAGAACACGAAGATAACGTATCTTTCGTTTCCATTTTTTTCGTGATGTGAAGTGAAAAGATACCATGCAACTCTTTTTTGCTTTTTTGTTGTGGATTGAATTTAATTATCGTTCACGGGATTTTACAAATCTATGATTTAAATCAGGAAAAGAAGCGAATTTTACAGGATTTTACTAAACCAAGAAAAAACCGTGAATGAATAATTGTTTGTAATTAAGATTTATTGTTGAAATCGTTGTTGTAATTCACGTACTTGAACTCTTGTTAATGATTGTTGAGCTAAAAGGACAAACGGTTACCACACTTTCAACTTAAAATGATTAACGGTTGATAAAAACACAATCAAGGACTAACGGTGCAATTGAAATCCAAGAAGAGTGCTTGACGGTTGTTAATTAAAGTTGCAGGGACTAATGGTGCAATAATGGTTCACTATGAAGGACTAACGGTTAAAAATACGACTTGCAAGGATTGATGGTGTATTTAGTTAAAACTAAAAAGCTAAAATTGAAAAAATAGAATAAGTAAAAAGAATTATGAAAAACAAAGAACCAAAAATGAAAATGATTGAAAAATAGAGGTTAAAATTGATGATGTTGTAAATCTAAGGACAAGTAGTAAAAGTATGAATTAAGAAAGGGTTAAAGTTGAAATCAATTAAAAAATAAAGGTTGAAACTGTAAAATTTAAAATTTAAAAAAATATAAAAAATTGTTTCATGCACGTTTTATATGTAAAAATGCATCTTCTTCCTCATGTAGACATAACGTAGGGTTTATGATCGCGTTTTCGTTTCGGAATGATTGAGCATAAACGAGGCACACTACGATGATCGTTGTTAGATCGCGATGCTAATGGTAATCGTTAGAAGACCCGCGAACGACGAAGTCGAAACCCGAAAAACCAAAACTTGTTGAAACAATCTGTTACAAACCACTATAAAAAATATTAAGCAAACCGCTGTCTAATGGAAGAAGCAAACCGCTGCCAAATTTGAAAGAACAAACCGCTGGCAACTTTTAATTCGGGTAGAGTTTCGTTTATTTTTGACCATGAAGAATTCAAACCGCTATAACTTGTGTATCAAACCTCCATGGTTTAAATCAAACCGCTGCTAACCAATAGAATGCCAAACCGCTACCAAAAGTGATAGCAAACCGCCACTGGTCAAATATTAGCAAACCGCTGTCGTACTATCGTTTTTTGTCTTTTTGGCAAACAAACAAAATTGTCCTTTTAACTAGAAATTTGGATCTGTGTTCCTTCTTTTGTCCTTGTGCTCAACCCGTGACCAAAAACACCCAAGAATAAGCTTTAAAATAAGCTACCTGAGACTCGAAATAAGCTACGAAAAGATAAGCTATATTAAGCTATAAGGATTACTTGAGCATTAAATCGAATAGTAACACACAAATAAGCCGAATAAGAAGCTTTGTAAATGAAGGTTTGAAGCTTCTGATGTTTTGTGAATGAGAAGCTTTGTAAATGAAGCTTTGTAAAATAAGTCACATACCGAGTTGTGATGACGTTTAAAAAAACAACCAAAAGAAATAGAAAAAGTGTAGGAAAAGCTACTGTTATATAAGAACAAGAACGATTAAAGCTAGAAAATGTTGGACATGTTTTTGAAAAAAATGCTAGAAAAACATGATGTTCATTAACTGTTTACTCACAATGGGCCACGTGAAAGAGTCTTTATCTTTATCTTTATATATAATAAAAGAACAAGTTTTTGAATTCCATAAACCCCAGTTCTGACGTCATAAATTGACGTCATATTACCACCTAGCACTTTCTCACAATAACCGATTCTTTACTTTCCTTAAATTTAGGCTTTTGCTATCCTCAAATTTCTCCCAATCAAACAACCCTAATCTGATGCGAATCACATTTACAATTAATAGAATCAAATCAAATCAATCAATCAATTTTAGATTTTTTTTTGCTATACCTCTTAATTTTTAAAAGTTTAAACCCTAAGGTTATTTTGACGGCGACATGGCCGGCGACGACGATCTTCAAACGGCCAATGTGAATCAGGTTTGTTTAGTATCAAATTTACTGTTATTAATCCGTTTCATTAAACCCTAATTTTTTATTGGATTTTTTAAATCTAATATCCATTCGGGTTGACTTTTTCAATCTTTCATTATTTGATTGGCTGCAAAATGCTTTTTAATTTGACAGGTTATACTAAAGTTGAAATTTCGTATACAGATCATTGATGACAAAGTCAAGGCGGATGAATTATGTAATATGCAAGATGGTTGGTTCTAATTATTTTCAAACTTGAATTCATGCCACTTACTAATAGATATTATGAATATCTGTACTAAATTGAATCCATGCGTTTTAGGAATCCAAGGAGCAAGATAGTCCCATCTGTCGCACTTGCTGGATGCCTGGATCTACCATAAATGCTTTGGGTGACGTTTATGGTGATAATCATGTTTTTGAGTACATTCAAGGTAAGATTGATTTTGAGTACACATGTGAAGAAAATCTTAGTTCCGATCGAGTTAATGTTACTGGTGATTTGGGTCACCGGTTTGCTTTACAGAAACAAGTGGCTTCTCTCCCACCTACTGCCCTTATACACTTTTAAGTTAATTAGAGGTAGTCTATGCTTGAGCGTTTTTCTTAAGTTTAAAGTTTATCTTCTCTTATCTTTAAATTCTTACATGTCTGTGCCACGTTTCGTTGGGTATTTTAGCATAATTTGTTTTGGTGCCGTGAAAGGAGTGTTTGATACAAGGCCCACTTTCACCCATTTTGAGTAAAACGGGTCGAAAATTGTATGAAACTATGTGTGATGTGTATTTATAGTTTCATATGTAAATATGAGATACATGATGTCAAATGTTACAAAAGCTTTAAAAATGGTAGATAAGTTACCATTACCATTATATTTGAAACAAATTAAATGTTACAGAAACAAATTAAATAACTCTTTTTTAAACAGATGAGAACCTGACATAAGTGTTTGCAGTTACAAAATCCAAACTTTTTTCTAGCCCCATCGTCTTATTAGTATAGTTTGTTAGGATTTTCCTATTTAATTCATAAAGGGTTTCTTATGAGACATTATTTCTTGCAGGATGTAGATCCTTCTTTGAAGGCTGCAATTATGGGGACTGAGTGGAGTTACAAATACAGTTTGGAGGTCATGCCTAAGTAGTAAGCCAATATCGAACCACTTACTACTAAATGGTCGAATGGGTCAATTTAGGTTCTATTTCACCTTAAACGGGTCAAAAGGACATAAAAATGGCTTTAGAACTGTTTGACCATGTTGATAAATGCATAATTATAGTTTCAAGGTATACAATTTGTGAATAACATGCTATGTAAATAATTAGGTGTAGATATGATGGAAATTAAGTGTGGTTGACTGGTGCCCAATTGACCAGGTTGCTATGTTTTGAGACATAATAACTCAAGTTAACACATTTATGAGTAGATAGATTGAAATTGCCACTCACCTACAATGACAGTCGTCTCCTTACTGTGTCGAAATACATAAGTAGTTGGCTGTTTTAACGTGCATTCCCGAACACCTCTTAATTTTGTTTTCAACATACCACATAGGGGATGTTTGGGATTGTTTTTTGAGCCACTTATAGCTTTTTGATACATATTGCAAGAGTTTGGATAGAAAC
>BQNB010014041.1:0-57569 GCA_026074375.1 Tanacetum coccineum | reverse complement strand
GGAAGTTCAGGTATGCAAGAGATTGTGGTTTGCAAGTTTAGGTCTTCAATTGAATGTGGTCTGCAAGTATTGTTTTCATTACCAAATGTGTGTCAGGTCTGCAAATATGAGGTCTGCAAGTATTATTTTCATTACCAAATGTGTGTCAGGTCTGCAAATATGAGGTCTGCAAGTATTATTTTCATTACCAAATGTGTCAGGTCTGCAAGTATACAAGTGTGATAGTGTGATCTTTGTCTCATTACTAGTCATAGGATTATGCCAATGGCTATGAATAGATATGAAAATTTTTAACCTTGTAGAAACGTTGTTCGGCGGCAAGGGATTTGCGCTTGTCTCAAAAAAACATGCACACAGCTGATCCAAAAAGTTTTGCCAGGATTTGTGAGGAAATGGTAATGTCCTTGCTGCCATATTTGATGTTCATACTATCCACATGAATGGTACATCTTATGGATGTATATATTGATTATAAACACAGAAAAATGAAGATCCTAACAAGGAAGAACCTAGCTTAACTAAAATGTTTGAGCGCACACGCCAAAGGAAAGAAGGAAATGTGTATGATGATACATATGATGACACGAAGAAAAAAATCGTACGATAATAAAACACCTATATCAATTGTATCATGTATTGCTGTTATATTTAGTTAACTTTTTATTTCTTACATAATATTGAAGAAAAAAATGAGGAACTATAATCCTCCAGAACATGAAAGTGCTCCTGCAGATCCTTTCTTGGCTGTTATGAACAGAGTATGATGGACAACGTACACTTTTTGGTAGAAGTGTCTAATACGTTAATAAAGAAGGTGAATGGAGATGGTAGTGCATCTACGGTCCCGAGGGAGATTGTGAAATTACCCACGGTTAGTTTAGAAGTTGAAAAGGGTCAATCTTCTGATATGCTAAGAGATCTTGAATCGAACTATGAAAGGAGAATCATTGAGTTAAAAGAGGATCATGCAAGGCAACTAGAAGCTATGCAACAAAAAAATGACGACGACCGTGAAAAATTAATTGAAGATGTTGTGCGGAAGATATTAGGAAAACTACCTCCTGAACATAAGTGATCATTCAACTTCAGTACAAGGTACGTGACGTATGATTTTTATAAAGTGGTTAATAACCCTTTGTGTCACTCAATACAAGAAGATACTAACATGATTAGTTCGAACAATGTTTAACAGGCTACATTGTTTTTGGTGTTCGGATGCAAGCAAATTTGCAACTACGATGAGATGAAATAGTTATGTCGAAGATATCTGTGGTTGAAGATCAAGTACTATCCGTGGGTGAAATTGAATTTTTTTGTGTTTCACTATGCTTTATGCCCTGTATGCTCGTTATTTTGATGTTGGAAAAACTTTTAGTTAAATATGATATATGATATTATCGACCATATATTGTTATGGTACTAGTGGAAGCTATGAAATTAATTGTAGTTTGCACTGACTGTGACGGACTAGAGTACTATTTTTTTTTTACGCACATTGTTTAGTGAGTAGGTATCTACGTGCAAACGGGAGTTTTCCCCGTAGATTTTATAGATAGATACACAACAAAGGTAGCAAAAGTGAGCAAAATTAGCGATCCTTTACATTTACTGTCATCACTACGACGTATATACATGGTCGTAGCAGTTGAAAAATTTATGGTGGGGTGTCGAAGATATCTGTGGTTGAAATCAAGTACTATCCGTAGGGTAAATTGATTTTTGTGTTTCACTATGCTTTAAGCCCTGTATGCATGTTATTTAGAGATGTTGGAAAAAGAGGTATAATGGGACTTGGATTTTGCTTTTAGTAATAATGATATAGATATTAATCGACCATATATGTGTTAATGGTACTAGTGGAAGCTATGAAATTAAGTGTAGTTTCGACATTTGTATTTGGAATATGAATTATTGATTATGATTGGAAACAAGTTATGTTTCCACATTTTATTAAAAACTTTGCTTAGAGGATTGCACCCAACATCAGTCTCACCACAATACCAAATATCATAATGTCATTAACCATCAAATACAAAACAAATTATATGCATCCAATAAACGCCGCCTTAAACAAATAATAATCTTTCATAATTGCGCATATAAATGACAAGTGGGGAACGTGTGAAAATCACTCACCCAAACATGAGTCATGCCACAGGAGCATCAATGACACGGCCATATACCTTCATGGCTAGGAAAACAAATATGCTTGGTTCTCAAACTGAAGGGTTCAAAGCAAAGTCATATCAAAGTTCATTTCAAAGGGATCATAGCAAAGGTTCAATGTCAAAGGTTCAAATATCAAAGGTTCAAATATCAAAGGTAGCATAGCAGGGTTCAAATAGAACATAATAACAGATCATATAAGAAAGCCAAAATACAAGGCTCAGAGCAAATGTGGCAAATCACATAAGAAATCAAAGATAGAGAGGAATATGTCATGAGAAACCTTAACGATAAGGTCAGAATATCTGTACGAATAACGGAACGAACGAAGCAACGCATAAATCATAATAATGGTAAGAGGTGTAGGTATTAAGAATATCCGTACCTTATTCCGAAGCAAAGCAAAATCAAAGAAACACCACAGGAATAACAGAATCACTCCCTCTTGACCGAACCTAAGGAAATGATGAATTCGAGTTACAAACCATTCATTTAAGTTATACTTTCTATTTTTAGAAACTTTCCATTTTTAGTAACTTTCCATTTTTAGTAACTTTCCATTTTTAGTAACTTTCCATTTTTAGTAACTTTCCATTTTTAGTAACTTTCCATTTTTAGTAAGTTTCCAAAATTAGTAATATTCATCATTTGAGATTCTATTAAGTATTTTAAATAGCTTAGGGACTTAATATGCCAACCTTACAAGTTTAGGGTTAAATATGACAACTTTCCATATTTTAGGGTTTAATATGCAAAATCAACAAATTTCAAGGTTAAAAGTGTAAATATCAAAGTTTCTTATTTTATTCAGATTATACCTTCCATTTTATGTATTTACAAGTCAAACCCTTAATTTTACATAATTTACATATTTAGTCCTTTTGGTTTATTAATTACTTAAACATTATCTTTAATTATCCATAATTACAAAACAAGCCCTTATAGATTCAAATATGACAAAATCATACTTTATACATTAAATACTAACCAAACCTTATACTTTTCAGAATTTACAATTTTAGTCCCTCTATTTTAATTAATTACTTTCTAATTACTTATTATATGTAATTAACCATTTTAAATCCAAAATAATATCAAAATGACATTTTATACCCCCCAACTTATTTTATACATAATATAATAAATATAATAACATGTCTAAAATAGACCTCATAGTTTCATAATTTACAAAACAAGTCCTTATACTTTTAAATGGGAATTCGGCTAACAAATTAATTCACAAAACCCTAAATAAATTTTTCCCAATCACAAACATAATTATTTCCTAATCATTGGCATTAAATGTTCCTGGAAAAATTATCAAAACCCTAACCCTAATTTTATTCTTTCCTTTTTCCTGGAAAAATTATCAAAACCCTAACCCTAATTTACAACAATTTTTCTGAGTTATATGTGATATGAAAAACTTTATAAAAATATAAAATAAATTTTACAAATGTTATTTGTGCCGATTTCATTTTCATTTCTAAATTAGGGTTTCCAATATGATTTAATTTATAAAATCAAAATAAAATGCATGAACATTTTTCCCAGGTATATAACGAATTAATATGATGAAAAATGAGTTAAAAAATTACCTTTTAGGATCCTTAGTGATTTTATGAATTTATGAACCCGGTAGAGCTTTTCGAACCCAAAATAATGACCAAAATCGAACCAATCACTCCAAAAACTTCCCACTATTTTTCCCACACTCCTTAACCTTCAAATAACCTTAGAAAAATCGTGCAAGCCCTGGAAAAATTCTATGCCACCACTTTTAGTTTTTTTTAGGGTTTTGGTATTTCTTGTTTTTAGGATAAATCAAATAAAAATGCATAACAAATATAATAGGGTAGTATTGTACACTTGTTGAGATTTTTTTTGGTTTTAACAAAAACCAGCCAGGATAAAATTGAGCTTATGAAATATAATCTGAAACAATTAGCTCATAAGCCAACAAGTGAAGATTTAAAACAAAACACTTATTCGGATTGATCATTGCAGAAGAAGGAGATAAGCAGCTTGTAAATAAGCACCTTATAGAATAGGGCATGGTTATTCCCCCTTATTTTCAACAAGATAAGCACGCTCTCAAGCCTTAGCTTTGTTATATACTTGATACGTGTGCATTTACATGTTATATGTGGTATGTGTATGTCTATTCTTTTTCGTATGCATGTTATCATATTCTAGTCATTTTCGTCACGGTCTGTGCTAGTAAAGTCTCTTGCGGGGCAGGTTGTTATTTCTGATATGTATTGAGCATCATTAAGATAAGTTGCATTTTTACTCACTCATGATAGGAGTTTATCTCAGAAATCAGTTTGCTTTACTAAAGAAAAAGGATACACTAAACAGGGAAAATTCCAAACATAACCTTGAAAAAGTTAACAACAACAAACAACCAGTCCCAGATTTCATTAAAAGAGAAGACACATTAACTCCATCAACAAAAGTTAAAGTTCCCTTCTTTTTGAAAGTTTTTTATGAACAGAACATAGATTTTTCAACATAGAATCATATAGTTTGTAGCAATAGCATGTTTTTAAGTATGCCCTTTTGATAATCAAGTTCTGATTGTATTGGTCAAAATATTTTAGTCGGTAATACCGTAATATAAGTCAATTCATTATTTGTTACATTAAATAATAACAAAGAAAAAAGAATGAATGATATATGAATATGCAATTTCATGACTATTGATTGAACGTTTCTTGACCCGTGATGTAAGTGAATTTTTTAGTATGTTTAGTAAGACAAGAATTAGGCTAATGTTATTTAGTAATGCTAATAGATGGTAAACCCCTTCAATATATCTGTATTTCAGTATGCATGCATAATTTGTATTTACCATATTTAGTATAACAAAATGGTTTGATCAGGTGTATTCTATCTCAGATTCCATCAACCAAAAACAAGAAAAAGAGAGCCAAGGAAGAAATTGAAGAGCACCTTATATCATTAGTTGCATCACTTTTTCGTAAGAGAACTTAAATATTTTGTATTTCTTTTCTCCGCTTCATCAAATATACGTTTACAGATTTAATTGCGGTGTTAATCCGTGCTCTTTTGTAGTTACTGTCCTTAGCTAATTTATAATTACATACCACATAGGGGATGTTTGGGATTGTTTTTTGAGCCACTTATAGCTTTTTGATACATATTGCAAGAGTTTGGATAGAAACAAGTTGTTTATGGTTAGGAGTTGGGTGTTACCCCTCATTCGATTCTGGATATTTTACTTCATGAAATCTTGAATAACTAGAAAACCCAAGCATATAGACAAGTGAGAATCTGTTTATTGTGTTTTGCTAAATCCAAACACTATCTCTTGCATTACGTGTCGTTAAATGTGATTATCTGATGATTTTTTTTGCGTACTTATATTCCAAAAATGTCGGCCAAGGCTACACTGATGACTCTTCTCAAAATGTTTGGTGATTTCCAAAAACTTACTCCTGTTGCATCAAATGTCGGTCATGAAAATTTGCGACAAAGTTGTTCTGTTGGTTCTTTCTTGGTGAATGATGTCGAGAACAGAAATATGGGCCTTGAAAATATTCGCCTTCGAGGTTAGCAGCATCCTTTGCTAATGGTATTCTATTTACTTCAAAGTGTGCATTTGAAATATGGATTTATTATTAATAAATTTCATCTTTTTTTTGAAAAATCCATTCCATATAGATTCAACCTCTTCCTACTATGCTGGACAAAAAAGAAAACAACTTGAAACCCAAACAAGAATAAATATTCACATTCCTGGAACACGATCGCAATTTGGTCATAGACGTGGAAAAAAAAGCGTATTATAGATACTGATTTAGGAACTCATCATATTCTCACCGAAGTCGTTGAAGCTAAAGTCGGTACTGGTCACTGGCTACAAGGTTAGTTCGTTGCATGTGCAAGTTCAATATGGGTCATTTCGTATGCAAGTCTATTTTGTGGCTAGAAGTTTAGTTCATTCCGTGTGCTGCAACATTTGTGATATGGCGAGTTGCTTAGTCCTTGAGTTTTTTTACTGTATTTCTACTTTTTCTTTTAGGAGGCATTGGAGCACTATAGCTTGGTTTATGGCAGATATATCGTTTATTACAGCAGATATTTAGAGGTGATTGGATATTTGGACTGGTGTCTTGATTACATGGAATGGTAAGATTTATATTGCCATTTTGGCGTTTATGATGGCGACCAACTGATGGCACGACATCCATTATGGATGGTCTAAGTACATCGATGAATATTCAAAAAGATACTAAAATGTTTGAAAACAATAACTATTCTAAAAAAATGAAAATTTCATAAACACTATATAAGAAACTCATCGGTTTATGATTAGGTTTCTTTATAATTTTAGAATCGTTATTTTTTACAATACAGTTTTTTAATTGCCACCCGCGAAACCCGTGGGTCTATAGTCTAGTTTTTATATAAAAAGATAACTTGTTAGTCTAATAAGCAAAATAGAAAGAAAAGAAAAAAATTAGATAACCGAATGTAAAATTCTTCAAATAAGCCGCATGCAATAAATTCCAAATAAACACAACAAAACCACTAAACCCACCCGTGGCTATTGATACCAAATGTCAGTAACCCAAAATCACATCACTTCACCATTTGTTACACGAATTTGAAGAAAAGAGAAAGAAGATATGAAGAAGTTTAAAGAGAAGTTAGAGAGAGAAACAAGAGAGAGAAAGAAAGAGAAAATAAGAATGGTTGATTAGTATGTGAAAATTACAATGAGAACCAACACCCTCTTCACACCTTGAGAAGGGTACTTATACTCCCTTAAGCATTTAGGACGCCTAGGGTTTTTCTACGGGCTGGACTCGGGTTTTAGTTGGGCTTACACCCGCAACACGTACAATATTAGCTTACTAAACGAGCCCGGTTTCTTTTCTAGCCTATTACAATGTTACATATTTGAATGGCCAAGACATAATATTCATAATGAACGAACTTCATTGTTTGACTCAATATTCTGAGGCTAACAATTATGAATACCTTTGCGAAGATGGAATGTAATCAAAAGGTTTACGAGTCCATATAATCTTTATAAAGTATACAAGATAAAAGAATCCAAATGTGGATTAGATCATGCATATAGGAGCTAAGATCTTAAGTTTAATTACAATATGATTTTTGATTAAATTAAGATTACTCCTGATTACACCTGACATCAAGTGGGAGCACTATGTTTGTTTTCCTTACAATTCATATGTTGTGTAACATATTGAAAGTATCATTCCTTCTAAGCTAGATGTTAATCCTTAAGATTCGAATGAAACTTCACTTGAGAATTTAGGAAATAAACAAAAGACCTTCGAATAAATATTTATTGAAATAAACACATGCGGTGATTAAGTCCAACACAATGCAATAAATTATTGAGGCAGTCTTAAATTATATATTTCACTTGTGATAATTTAATACATGAATGGAAACCTTGTATTTTTTTAACTAAGGATTCATTATATATATATATATATATATATATATATATATATATATATATATATATATATATATATATATATATATATATTATATTGTGTATGAGACTTGTTGTTACTTTTGCACAAGAGCAAGATGAGTTAACAACAACAGTAACTAATTGAGAGTATTTAGATGACTGTTAACAACAGTATCCAATTGAGAGTATTTTGATGACTACTAAAATAAATGTTGACGAATTATATAAGGCATAGTGTTGTTTGTGTACACATGACGCTAGAGAATAATCAACCCTAGTTAAAGTAGGATTTCACCATTTATGATAAATCTGCTAACCAGATATGCTCAGCTTAGAGCATTGTTGCAATACACATTAAAGAATGAGAATATATTACATTTTAAGAAACTGTAAAGATGACTGTCTGAGATAGGTATGTTGGAGACTTCAAATACCCCATAAAAGTATTGTAACATTTCCATACTATGACACTTGCAATAGTATGCAAATACGACACTTATCATATTATTCAAATTCTTCACAATTTGTGAGTTTGAAACAAGTATTTGGAAAGTTTACTGAGATGACTATTTAGCTTTGTTGTAAAGAAAGAGTTAAGAATGTTGGAAACATTAGATTTCAACTTACTAATTAGTCTTATGCATATGTATTTTTAGTATTTGGATAATAGAACTGAAGCAGTTGTATTAATATAATGAATTGATGTACATGGTATGATCGTTTTCATTTATACTATTGTGTTCTATATTTGCATTTTTAATCCTTGAATAATTTTATTATTCTATAGTATTATCACACAAACGCTGGGGATAAAAGTATCTCTGACGTGCTCAAATGAATCAATACAATAATAACTATACTTTGAGATTTTACCACCCGTGGGGATCGTACATGAGATGAGTTGAAAGATAATTACCACAAACTCAACAGGGTTAGGGAGAAGATGAAGTTGAGGGTTTCACCCTTGGACGAGAAGCTCGAAACCGGCCAACATGCACAAGAACAATACCCGTGCATTGCACGGGTAGACGGTTATTTATAAGTTAGGAATTGTAATAACATAATAAGTTGAAATGAAGCTATCTTTTTTATAAGCATGGTTCATATTGCTGAACTCTTATCAATGTGTTTGATTTAGTACAAATTATCAACAGTCACTATGGTTCATAAAATATTCTGGTAAATTGACATTAGCCCTTTTTATATTGATTTGTGATTTCAAACATAACTAATAAAGATATGCCTAACAAAATATTTGTTGCATATGAGTATATCACAAATCACAAGAATAAAAAAAGCTCATTAATAAATGCTGGATTTTATGATGAAGATGATGAGCGTATACATGTTGTCTATGAGTATGCCTCAAATGGAAGCCTCAATGAATATATTAATAGGGAACATATCAGTTATCATAAATATATCACTAATCTGACCCGTGAGACAATGAGAACCATTTTTTCATAAGTAATTCATTTGTTGTTTGCCTCGATGCTGCCCGTTGGCTTAACTTTCTCCATAATGGTAATGGAAAGAATGAAACGCTAATATATGGTAATATAAAGAGGTCCAACATTCTTATAAGCAGAGATGGAGTAGGCATGATTGGTGACATTGTATTGTCAACAAATCAGAATACGCAAAGGTTGACGAAGGAGTATGATGTCTTTTTGTTTGGCCTTGTTTTATATGAGGTAATGAGTAAAAGAATTTGAGAAATACCGTGCTTCCATTAGCACATGGAAAGATTCCTTAGATATTTTTGCAAAAATTGCATATCGATGCTACGCAAAAGTAGAGAAGTGCCCGACATTTTCATATGAAAGATACAGAAATGTTTAAAATTGAATACCTTTGCATATCGAGGTTTTCATGTGAAAGTTACAGAAGCATTTGAAGTAGTTCTTCAGTTCGTTGGGCATATCCACTATCAATACATTTAATGGCAACTGTGCTTTTCCTTTTTGGGTACTCCAAGATTTCTTCCATAGACACTCTCCTGGTCTTGTTCTCTGCAAAATATTTATCTAAATTGAATTGGGCGAGATCCACCTTGTACACTTTACCCGTTTTATATGGGATGGTAAAATTACGTGTTGCTAAAAACAAATGGTTCTACATGCATAGGAGAAAGCGTTTTCTAAAACTACCTATTGAGGTGCACAAAAATTTACTATTTTTTTGCATTTGATTACTGTATGAAAGAGGCGAAGAAGAATAAAACTAATGATCATGGCTAGCAATTTATAATATAGATTCTCTATTTATTTAATTGGACTATAATTCAAAACAGGCAGTAATTACGGGTAAATGAGTATCTGGATAAGAAATATAATATAAATAACAAACTATGCACATGATACTTTTGACCGAGCAATCGATTGTGAATTGTTTTCTTTTCATACTTATCCAGGTTTTTAACAAAGAAATGTGCTTAAATTGTATAATACCATCTTGAGAAATTTAGGTGATCATGTTAAGGATTTGTTTCGAGCTTCATTTTGAAGGGTCTCAGATCTATTTTTACATTGATCCTGAGGTTCTATGTTTGATGCCAGTGTCACAAATTTTTTATTATGTAAGTGAACAATAAAATAAGTATTATTGAACACCAACAGACCACCCACAGATCACAAAATACGACATCTAATATGAAGTGAATTGATGAAACCAATGAAAACAAAGATCAAGAGTCAAACATTAATTCTTTTGTGAAGCTGGAATCATCAATCAAGGAAACTCAAGATGCAAATCAATATAAACAGACTTCAAAAGAGGATATTCGACTACCAAAATTGGTGAGTCATGTAATTAAATAATATATCATGGTTGAACACGAGGAGGTACAAACAAGGTGAAAGAAAAGCTAGAATTTTCATTGGAGGAACACAAAGAAAAGTATCACGTGAAAAAGAGGTTTCATGTTGGTGATCTAGTCATGGTAGATTTACGTAACAAGTTTTCGGTGGCAAAATTTAACAAGATGAAGATGAAGAGAATCGGTTCATGCAAAGTGCTTCAAATGCTTGATAAAAATAATTATGTGATTGTTTTACCTAAGCACCTACCGATATCTCCACTTTTTGATGCAGATGACTTGTTCGAGTTCAAACGAGCTACTTGATTCTACGCAAATTGGATCTAGGATAACTCAATAATGATATGTTTTATGCAATTAGTGTGTCAAGTATGCTTAGACAGTGATCTTAAAGCAAGAAAAGGTAAAACTCCTAAAGCAATGGGTACACGTGTACATCTCTTTATATGTAGCGGGTCTTAATCAAGATGAATTGTTTTAATTATAATTAAATGGCTGCATGATTTTGAGATGAATCGATGTAGCATTGTTAGTCCACTTGTAGGTTGTAGCAAACACAACTAAAGATGCAGAATATGCATTGTAAAACCAGCCGGATAAAAATGAGCTTATGAAATATAATCTGAAATCAAATAAGCTCATAAGCCGAAAAGTAAGCTTAAACAAACACATATTCGGATTGATGCATGCAGAAGGAGATAAGCAGCTTGTAAATAAGCACCTTATAGAATAGGGCGTGGTTATTCCCCCTTATTTTCAACAAGATAAGCCACGGCTCTCAAGCCTTAGCTTTGTTATATACTTGATACGTGTGCATTTACATGTTATATGTGGTATGTGTATGTCTATTCTTTTTCGTATGCATGTTATCATATTCTAGTCATTTTCGTCACGGTCTGTGCTAGTAAAGTCTCTTGCGGGGCAGGTTGTTATTTCTGATATGTATTGAGCATCATTAAGATAAGTTGCATTTTTACTCACTCATGATAGGAGTTTATCTCAGCATAATCTTTTACTTTATAAAGAAATGAAAGGATACACCTAAACAGGGAAAATTCCGTAAACATAACCTTGAAAATAGTTAACAAACTACAAAACAACCAGTCCAGAGGTGTTTCATTAAAAGAGATGGACATCCATTAATCCATCACAAAATGTTAATGTGTTACCTTCTTTTTGGAAGTTTTTTATGACAATAAAATCCATTTGTTTGACAGTGAATTGCATCTAATGTCTTAATGATATGCTGATAAACATAAGTTGATTTGTTATTTTGTAGGTGACGCCTAATCTTTATGGAAATTTGGTGGCAAATACTGCTGCTGCTATTGCTGGGGCCACTGGTGTCATGCCTGGAGGTTTGTGTGCCTTCTAAACTTATTATGAATCAATCTAAAGAACTAAACAGCTAAAGATACAGAATATAGCTGAAGATACAGAATATGCACTATAAAACAAGCCGGAAAGAAATGAGCTTATGAAATATAATCTGAAATCAAATAAGCTCATAAGCCGAAAAGTAAACTGAAACAAACACGTATTCAGATTGATGCATGCAGAAGGAGATAAGCAGCTTATAAATAAGCACCTATAGGATAGGGCGTGGTTTTTCCCCTTCTTATTTTCAACAAGATAAGCGCGCTCTCAAGCCTTAGCTTTATTATATACTTGATGCGTGTGCATTTACATATTATATGTGGTATGTGTATGTCTTTCTATTCCGTATGCCTGTTATCGTATTCCAGTCATTTTCGTCACAGTCTGTGCTATTAAAGTCTTTTGCGGGGCAGGTTGTTATTTCTGGTATGTATTGAGCATCATTAAGATAAGTTGCATTTTTACTCACTCATGATAGGAGTTTATCCCAGAAATCAGTTTGCTTTACTAAAGATAAAAGATACACAAAACAGGGAAAATTCCAAACGTATCCTTGAAAAAGTTAACAGCTACAAACAACCAGTCCCAGATTTCATTCAAAAAGAAGACACATTAACTCCATCAAAAAAAGTTAAAGTTCCTTTCTTTTTGAAAGTTTGTTTATTGTGTTTTGCTAAATCCAAACACTATCTCTTGCATTACGTGTCGTTAAATGTGATTATCTGATGATTTTTTTTGCGTACTTATATTCCAAAAATGTCGGCCAAGGCTACACTGATGACTCTTCTAAAAATGTTTGGTGATTTCCAAAAACATACTCCTGTTGCATCAAATGTCGGTCATGAAAATTTGCGACAAAGTTGTTATTTTGGTTCTTTCTTGGTGAATGATGTCGAGAACAGAAATATGGGCCTTGAAAATATTCGCCTTCGAGGTTACCAGCATCCTTTGCTAATGGTATTATATTTACTTCAAAGTGTGCATTTGAAATATGGATTTATTATTAATAAATTTCATTTTTTTTGAAAAATCCATTCCATATAGATTCAACCTCTTCCTACTATGCTGGACAAAAAAGAAAACAACTTGAAACTCAAACAAGAATAAATATTCACATTCCTGGAACACGATCGCAATTTGGTCATAGGCGTGGAAAAAAGCGTATTATAGATACTGATTTAGGAACTCATCATATTCTCACCGAAGTCGTTGAAGCTAAAGCCGGTACTGGTCACTGGCTACAAGGTTAGTTCGTTGCATATGCAAGTTCAATATGGGTCATTTCGTATGCAAGTCTATTTTGTGGCTAGAAGTTTAGTTCATTTCGTGTGCTACAACATTTGTGATATGGCGAGTTGCTTAGTCCTTGAGTTTTTTTACTGTATTTCTACTTTTTCTTTTAGGAGGCATTGGAGCACTATAGCTTGGTTTATGGTAGATATATCGTTTATTACAGATATTTAGAGGTGATTGGATATTTGGACTGGTGTCTTGATTACATGGAATGGTAAGATTTATATTGCCATTTTGGCGTTTATGATGGCGACCAACTGACGGGACGACATCCATTATGGATGGTCTAAGTACATCGATGAATTTTCAAAAAGATAGTAAAATGTTTGAAAACAATAACTATTCTAAAAAAATGAAAATTTCATAAACACTATATAAGAAACTCATCGGTTTATGATCAGGTTTCTTTATAATTTTAGAATCGTTATTTTTTACAATACAATTTTTTAATTGCCACCCGCGAAACCCGTGGGTTTATAGTCTAGTTTTTATATAAAAATATAACTTGTTAGTCTAATAAGCAAAATAGAAAGAAAAGAAAAAAAATTAGATAACCGAATGTAAAATTCTTCAAATAAGCCGCATGCAATAAGTTCCAAATAAACACAACAAAACCACTAAACCCACCCGTGGCTATTGATACCAAATGTCGGTAACCTAAAATCACATCACTTCACCATTTGTTACACGAATTTGAAGAAAAGAGAAAGAAGATATGAAGAAGTTTAGAGAGAAGTTAGAGAGAGAAACAAGAGAGAGAAAGAAAGAGAAAATAAGAATGGTTGATTAGTATGTGAAAATTACAATGAGAACCAACACCCTCTCTACACTTGGAGAAGGGTACTTATAATTCCTTAAGCATTTAGGACGCCTAGGGTTTTACTACGGGCCGGGCTCGGGTTTTGGTTGGGCTTACGCCCACAACACGTACAATATTAGCTTACTAAACAAGACCGTTTTCTTTTCTAGCCTATTACAACGTTACATATCTGAATGACCAAGACATAATATTCATAATGAACGAACATCATTGTTTGACTCAATATTTTGAGGCTAACAATTATGAATACCTTTGCGAGGATGGTGGGTAATCAAAAGGTTTATGAGTTCATATAATTTTATAAAGTATACAAGATAAAATAATCCAAATGTGGATTAGATCATGCATCTAGGAGCTGAGATCTTAAGTTTAATTACAATATGATTTTTTATTAAATTAAGATTACTCCTGATCACACCTGACATCAAGTGGGAGCACTATGTTTGTTTTCCTTACAATTCATATGTTGTGTAACATATTGAAAGTATCATTTCTTCTAAGCTAGATGTTAATCCTTAAGATTCGAATGAAACTTCACTTGAGAATTTAGGAAATAAACAAACGACCTTGAATAAATATTTATTAAAATAAACACATGCGGTGATTAAGTCCAACACACTGCAATAAATTATTGAGACAGTCTTAAATGATATATTTCACTTAAGATAATTTAATACATGAATGGAAACCTTGTATTTTTTTAACTAAGGATTCATTATATATATATATTATATTGTGTATGAGACTTGTTGTTACTTTTGCACAAGAGCAAGATAAATTATCTAATTGAGAGTATTTTGAAGACTGCTAAAATAAATGTTGACGAATTATATAAGGCATAGTGTTGTTTGTGTACACATGACGCTAGAGAATAATCAACCCTAGTTAAAGTAGGATTTCATCATTTATGATAAATCTGCTAACCAGATATGCTCAGCTTAGAGCATTGTTGCAATACACATTAAAGAATAAGAATATATTACATTTTAAAAAACTGTAAAGATGACTGTCTGAGATAGGTATGTTGGAGACATCAAATACCCATAACGTATTGTGACATTTCCATACTATGACACTTGCAATAGTATGCAAATACAACAATTATCATATTATTCAAATTCTTCACAATTTGTGAATTTGAAACAAGTATTTGGAAAGTTTACTCAGATGACTATTTAGCTTTGTTGTAAAGAAAGAGTTAAGAATGTTGGAAACATTGGATTTCAACTTACTAATTAGTCTTATGCATATGTATTTTTAGTATTTGGATAATAGAACTGAAGTGAGTTGTATTAATATAATGAATTGATGTACCTGGTATGATCGTTTTCATTTATATTATTGTGTTCTATATTTGCATGTTTAATCCTTGAATAATTTTATTATTCTATAGTATTATCACATAAACGCTTGGGATAAAAGTGTCTCTGACATGCTCAAAGGAATCAATACAATAATAACTATACTTTAAGATTTTACCACCCGTGGGGATCGTACATGAGACGAGTTGAAAGATAATTACCACAAACTCAACAGGGTTAGGGAGAAGATAAAGTTGAGGGTTTCACCCTTGGACGTGAACCTCGAAACCAGCCAACATGCACAAGAACAATACCCGTGCATTGCACGGGTAGACGGTTATTTATAAGTTAGGAATTGTAATAACATAATAAGTTGAAATGAAGCTATCTTTTTTATAAGTATGGTTCTTATTGCTAAACTCTTATCATTGTGTTTGATTTAGTACAAACTATCAACAGTTACTATGGTTCATAAAATATGCTGGTAAATTGACATTAGCCCTTTTTATATTGATTTGTGATTTCAAACTTAACTAATGAAGATATGCCTAACAAAATATTTGATGCATATGAGTATATCACAAATCACAAAAATAAAAAAAGCTCATTAATAAATGCTGGATTTTATGATGAAATGATGAGCGTATACATGTTGTCTATGAGTATGCCTCAAATGGAAGCCTCATTGAATATGTTAATAGGCAACATATTAGTTATCATAAATATATCACTAATCTGACCCGTGAGACAATGAGAACCATTTTTTCATAAGTAATTCATTTGTAGTTTTGCCTCGATGGTGCCCGTTGGCTTAACTTTCTCCATAATGGTAATGGAAAGAATGAAACGCTAATATATGGTAATATAAAGAGGTCCAACATTCTTATAAGCAGAGATGGAGTAGGCATGATTGGTGACATTGTATTGTCAACAAATCATAATACGCAAAGGTTGACGAAGGAGTATGATGTCTTTTTGTTTGGCCTTGTTTTATATGAGGTAATGAGTAAAGATCACTTGACACATGTTGAGCTGTCCAAACAGGATCCAGAATTGCTACCTGACCTAGTCACACTCGGCTTTAATCAAAGAAAATTAAAGAACATTATCGACACAATGTTTCAAAAAGAATTTGAGAAATACCGTGCTTCCATTAGCACATGGAAAGATTCCATAGATATTTTTGCAAAAATTGCATATCGATGCTACGCAGAACTAGAGAAGCGCCCGACATTTTCATATGAAAGATACAGAAATGTTTAAAACTGAATACCTTTGCATATCAAGGTTTTCATGTGAAAGTTACAGAAGTATTTGAAGTAGTTCTTCAGTTCGTTGGGCATATCCACTATCAATACATTTAATGGCAACTGTGCTTTTCCTTTTTGGGTACTCCAAGATTTCTTCCATAGACACTCTCCTGATCTTGTTCTCTGCCAAATATTTATCTAAATTGAAGTGGGCGAGATCCACCTTGTACACTTTACCAGTTTTATATGGGATGGTAAAATTACATGTTGCTGAAAACAAATGGTTCTACATGCATAGGAGAAAGCCTTTCTAAACTACCTATATGAGGTCACAAAAATATGCATTTGATACTGTGTGAAAGAGAAGATAAACTAATGATCATGGCTAGCAATTTATAATATAGATTCTCTGTTTATTTAATTGGACTATAATTCAAAACAGGCAGTAACTACGGGTAAATCAGTATCTGGATAAGAAATATAATATAAATAACAAACTATGCACATGATTCTTTTGACCGAGCAATCGATTGTGAATTGTTTTCTTTTCATACTTATCCAGGTTTTTAACAAAGAAATGTGCTTAAATTGTATAATACCATCTCGAAAATTCAGGTGATCAGTTAAGATATGTTTCAGCTTCATTTTGAAGGGTCCAGATTTATTTTTACCTTGATCTGACGGTTCTAAGTTAATGCCAGGTCACAATTTTTTTATCTATGCTACGTGAAAAATAAATAAGTATAATTGCAACACCAACGACCACCACAATCACAACAATACGACATCTATTATGAAGTGAAAGATAAACCAATGAAACAAGATCAAGAGTCAAACATTAATTCTTTTGTGAAGCTAGAATCATCAATCAAGGAAACTCAAGATGCAAATCAATATGAACAGCCTTCAAAAGAGGATATTCGACTACCAAAATTGGTGAGTCATGTAATTAAATAATATATCATGGTTGAACACGAGGAGGTACAAACAAGGTGAAAGAAAAGCTAGAATTTTCATTGGAGGAACACAAAGAAAAGTATCACGTGAAAAAGAGGTTTCATGTTGGTGATCTAGTCATGGTAGATTTACGTAACAAGTTTTCGGTGGCAAAATTTAACAAGATGAAGATGAAGAGAATCGGTTCATGCAAAGTGCTTCAAATGCTTGATAAAAATAATTATGTGATTGTTTTACCTAAGCACCTACCGATATCTCCACTTTTTGATGCGGATGACTTGTTCGAGTTCAAACGAGCTACTTGATTCTACGCAAATTGGATCTAGGATAACTCAATAATGATATGTTTTATGCAATTAGTGTGTCAAGTATGCTTAGACAGTGATCTTAAAGCAAGAAAAGGTAAAACTCCTAAAGCAATGGGTACACGTGTACATCTCTTTATATGTAGGCTGGTCTTAATCACACATGAATTGCTTATAAGGCTGCATGATTTTGAGATGAATCGATGTAGCATTGTTAGTCCACTTGTAGGTTGTAGCAAACACAACTAAAGATGCAAAATATGCATTGTAAAACCAGCCGGATAAAAATGAGCTTATGAAATATAATCTGAAATCAAATAAGCTCATAAGCCGAAAAGTAAGCTTAAACAAACACATATTCGGATTGATGCATGCAGAAGGAGATAAGCAGCTTGTAAATAAGCACCTTATAGAATAGGGCATGGTTATTCCCCCTTATTTTCAACAAGATAAGCGTGCTCTCAAGCCTTAGCTTTGTTATATACTTGATACGTGTGCATTTACATGTTATATGTGGTATGTGTATGTCTATTCTTTTTCGTATGCATGTTATCATATTCTAGTCATTTTCGTCACGGTCTGTGCTAGTAAAGTCTCTTGCGGGGCAGGTTGTTATTTCTGATATGTATTGAGCATCATTAAGATAAGTTGCATTTTTACTCACTCATGATAGGAGTTTATCTCAGAAATCAGTTTGCTTTACTAAAGAAAAAGGATACACTAAACAGGGAAAATTCCAAACATAACCTTGAAAAAGTTAACAACAACAAACAACCAGTCCCAGATTTCATTAAAAGAGAAGACACATTAACTCCATCAACAAAAGTTAAAGTTCCCTTCTTTTTGAAAGTTTTTTATGAACAGAACATAGATTTGTTTGACAGTGAATTGCATCTAATGTCTTAATGATATGCTGATAAACATAAGTTGATTTGTTATTTTGTAGGTGATGCCTAATCTTTATTGAAATTTGGTGGCAAATACTGCTGCTGCTATTGCTGGGGCCACTGGTGTCATGCCTGGAGGTTTGTGTGCCTTCTAAACTTATTATGAATCAATCTAAAGAACTAAACAGCTGAAGATACAGAATATAACTGAAGATACATAATATGCACTATAAAATAAGCCAGAAAGAAATGAGCTTATGAAATATAATCTGAAATCAAATAAGCTCATAAGCCGAAAAGTAAACTGAAACAAACACGTATTCAGATTGATGCATGCAGAAGGAGATAAGCAGCTTATAAATAAGCACCTATAGGATAGGGCGTGGTTTTTCCCCTTCTTATTTTCAACAAGATAAGCGCGCTCTCAAGCCTTAGCTTTATTATATACTTGATGCGTGTGCATTTACATATTATATGTGGTATGTGTATGTCTTTCTATTCCGTATGCTTGTTATCGTATTCCAGTCATTTTCGTCACAGTCTGTGCTATTAAAGTCTTTTGCGGGGCAGGTTGTTATTTCTGGTATGTATTGAGCATCATTAAGATAAGTTGCATTTTTACTCACTCATGATAGGAGTTTATCCCAGAAATCAGTTTGCTTTACTAAAGATAAAAGATACACAAAACAGGGAAAATTCCAAACGTATCCTTGAAAAAGTTAACAGCTACAAACAACCAGTCCCAGATTTCATTCAAAAAGAAGACACATTAACTCCATCAAAAAAAGTTAAAGTTCCTTTCTTTTTGAAAGTTTTTTTATTGTGTTTTGCTAAATCAAAACACTATCTCTTGCATTACGTGTCATTAAATGTGATTATCTGATGACTTTTTTAGCGTACTTACATTCCAAAAATGTCGGCCAAGGCTACGCTGATGACTCTTCTCCAAAATGTTTGGTGATTTCCAAAAACATACTCCTGTTGCATCACATGTCGGTCATGAAAATTTGTGACAAAGTTGTTCTGTTGGTTCTTTGTTGGTGAATGATGTCGAGAACAGAAATATGGGCCATGAAAATATTCGCCTCCGAGGTTAGCAGCATCCTTTGCTAATGGTATTCTATTTACTTCAAAGTGTGCATTTGAAATATGGATTTATTATTAATAAATTTCCTTTTTTTTCGAAAAATCCATCCCATATAGATTCAACTTCTTCCTACTATGCTGGACAAAAAAGAAAACAACTTGAAACCCAAACAAGAATAAATATTCACATTCCTGGAACATGATCGCAATCTGGTCATAGACGTGGAAAAAAAAGCGTATTATAGATACTGATTTAGGAACTCATCATATTCACACTGAAATCGCTGAAGCTGGCACTGGTCACTGGCTACAAGGTTAGTTCATTGCATATGCAAGTTCAATATGGGTCATTTCGTATGCAAGTCTATTTTATGGCTAGAAGTTTAGTTCATTCTGTGTGCTGCAACATATGGCGAGTTGCTGAGTCCTTAAGTTTTTTTTACTGTATTTCTACTTTTTCTTTCAGGAGGCATTGGATCACTATAGCTTGGTTTATGGCAGAGATATCTTTGATTACAGCAAATATTCAAGAGATGATTGGATATTTGGACTGGTGCCTTGAGTACATGGATTGGTAAGATTTATATTTCCATTTCGGCTTTTATGATGACGACCAACTGACGGCACGACATCCATTATGGATGGTCTAAGTACATCGATGAACATTCATAAAGATAGTAAAATGTTTGAAAACAATAACTATTCTAAAAAATGAAAATTTCATAAACACTATATAAGAAACTCATCGGTTTATGATCAGGTTTCTTTATAATTTTAGAATCGTTATTTTTTACAATATAGTTTTTTAATTGCCACCCGCGAAACCCGTGGGTCTATAGTCTAGTTTTTATATAAAAAGATAACTTGTTAGTCTAATAAGCAAAATAGAAAGAAAAGAAAAAAATTAGATAACTAAATGTAAAATTCTTCAAATAAGCCGCATGCAATAATTTCCAAATAAACATAACAAAACCACTAAACCCACCCGTGGCTATTGATACCAAATGTTGGTAACCCAAAATCACATCACTTCACCATTTGTTACATGAATTTGAAGAAAAGAGAAAGAAGATATGAAGAAGTTTAGAGAGAAGTTAGAGAGAGAAACAAGAGAGAGAAAGAAAGAGAAAATAAGAATGGTTGATTAGTATGTGAAAATTACAATGAGAACCAACACCCTCTCCATACTTGGAGAAGGGTACTTATACTCCCTTAAGCATTTAGGACGCCTAGGGTTTTTCTACGGGCCGGGCTCGGGTTTTGGTTGGGCTTACGCCCGTAACACGTACAATATTAGTTAACTAAATGAGCCCGTTTTCTTTTCTAGCCTACTACAACGTTACATATCTCAATGACCAAGACATAATATTCATAATGAACGAACTTCATTGTTTGACTCAATATTTTGAGGCTAACAATTATGAATACCTTTGCGAGGATGGTGTGTAATCAAAAGGTTTATGAGTTCATATAATTTTATAAAGTATACAAGATAAAATAATCCAAATGTGGATTAGATCATGCATCTAGGAGCTGAGATCTTAAGTTTAATTACAATATAATTTTTTATTAAATTAAGATTACTCCTGATCACACCTGACATCAAGTGGGAGTACTATGTTTGTTTTCCTTACAATTCATATGTTGTGTAACATATTGAAAGTATCATTTCTTCTAAGCTAGATGTTAATCCTTAAGATTCGAATGAAACTTCACTTGAGAATTTAGGAAATAAACAAACGACCTTGAATAAATATTTATTAAAATAAATACATGCGGTGATTAAGTCCAACACACTGCAATAAATTATTGAGACAGTCTTAAATGATATATTTCACTTAAGATAATTTAATACATGAATGGAAACCTTGTATTTTTTTAACTAAGGATTCATTATATATATATATTATATTGTGTATGAGACTTGTTGTTACTTTTGCACAAGAGCAAGATGAGTTAACAACAACAGTAACTAATTGAGAGTATTTAGATGACTGTTAACAACAGTATCCAATTGAGAGTATTTTGATGACTACTAAAATAAATGTTGACGAATTATATAAGGCATAGTGTTGTTTGTGTACACATGACGCTAGAGAATAATCAACCCTAGTTAAAGTAGGATTTCACCATTTATGATAAATCTGCTAACCAGATATGCTCAGCTTAGAGCATTATTGCAATACACATTAAAGAATGAGAATATATTACATTTTAAGAAACTGTAAAGATGACTATTTGAGATAGGTATGTTGGAGACTTCAAATACCCCATAAAAGTATTGTAACATTTCCATACTATGACACTTGCAATAGTATGCAAATACGACACTTATCATATTATTCAAATTCTTCACAATTTGTGAGTTTGAAACAAGTATTTGGAAAGTTTACTGAGATGACTATTTAGCTTTGTTGTAAAGAAAGAGTTAAGAATGTTGGAAACATTGGATTTCAACTTACTAATTAGTCTTATGCATATGTATTTTTAGTATTTGGATAATAGAACTGAAGCAGTTGTATTAATATAATGAATTGATGTACCTGGTATGATCGTTTTCATTTATACTATTGTGTTCTATATTTGCATTTTTAATCCTTGAATAATTTTATAATTCTATAGTATTATCACACAAACGCTGGGGATAAAAGTATCTCTGACGTGCTCAAATGAATCAATACAATAATAACTATACTTTGAGATTTTACCACCCGTGGGGATCGTACATGAGATGAGTTGAAAGATAATTACCACAAACTCAACAGGGTTAGGGAGAAGATGAAGTTGAGGGTTTCACCCTTGGACGAGAAGCTCGAAACCGGCCAACATGCACAAGAACAATACCCGTGCATTGCACGGGTAGACGGTTATTTATAAGTTAGGAATTGTAATAACATAATAAGTTGAAATGAAGCTATCTTTTTTATAAGCATGGTTCATATTGCTGAACTCTTATCAATGTGTTTGATTTAGTACAAATTATCAACAGTCACTATGGTTCATAAAATATTCTGGTAAATTGACATTAGCCCTTTTTATATTGATTTGTGATTTCAAACATAACTAATAAAGATATTCCTAACAAAATATTTGTTGCATATGAGTATATCACAAATCACAAGAATAAAAAAAGCTCATTAATAAATGCTGGATTTTATGATGAAGATGATGAGCGTATACATGTTGTCTATGAGTATGCCTCAAATGGAAGCCTCAATGAATATATTAATAGGGAACATATCAGTTATCATAAATATATCACTAATCTGACCCGTGAGACAATGAGAACCATTTTTTCATAAGTAATTCATTTGTTGTTTGCCTCGATGCTGCCCGTTGGCTTAACTTTCTCCATAATGGTAATGGAAAGAATGAAACGCTAATATATGGTAATATAAAGAGGTCCAACATTCTTATAAGCAGAGATGGAGTAGGCATGATTGGTGACATTGTATTGTCAACAAATCAGAATACGCAAAGGTTGACGAAGGAGTATGATGTCTTTTTGTTTGGCCTTGTTTTATATGAGGTAATGAGTAAAGATCACTTGACACATGTTGAGCTGTCCAAACAGGATCCAGAATTGCTACCTGACCTAGTCACACTCGGCTTTAATCAAAGAAAATTAAAGAACATTATCGACACAATGTTACAAAAAGAATTTGAGAAATACCATGCTTCCATTAGCACATGGAAAGATTCCATAGATATTTTTGCAAAAATTGCATATCGATGCTACGCAGAAGTAGAGAAGCGCCCGACATTTTCATATGAAAGATACAGAAATGTTTAAAACTGAATACCTTTGCATATCAAGGTTTTCATGTGAAAGTTACAGAAGTATTTGAAGTAGTTCTTCAGTTCGTTGGGCATATCCACTATCAATACATTTAATGGCAACTGTGCTTTTCCTTTTTGGGTACTCCAAGATTTCTTCCATAGACACTCTCCTGATCTTGTTCTCTGCAAAATATTTATCTAAATTGAAGTGGGCGAGATCCACCTTGTACACTTTACCCGTTTTATATGGGATGGTAAAATTACGTGTTGCTAAAAACAAATGGTTCTACATGCATAGGAGAAAGCGTTTCTAAACTACCTATATGAGGTCACAAAAATATGCATTTGATACTGTATGAAAGAGAAGATAAACTAATGATCATGGCTAGCAATTTATAATATAGATTCTCTATTTATTTAATTGGACGATAATTCAAAACAGGCAGTAATTACGGGTAAATGAGTATCTGGATAAGAAATATAATATAAATAACAAACTATGCACATGATACTTTTGACCGAGCAATCGATTGTGAATTGTTTTCTTTTCTTACTTATCCAGGTTTTTAACAAAGAAATGTGCTTAAATTGTATAATACCATCTCGAAAATTCAGGTGATCAGTTAAGATATGTTTCAGCTTCATTTTGAAGGGTCCAGATTTATTTTTACCTTGATCTGACGGTTCTAAGTTAATGCCAGGTCACAATTTTTTTATCTATGCTACGTGAAAAATAAATAAGTATAATTGCAACACCAACGACCACCACAATCACAACAATACGACATCTATTATGAAGTGAAAGATGAACCAATGAAACAAGATCAAGAGTCAAACATTAATTCTTTTGTGAAGCTAGAATCATCAATCAAGGAAACTCAAGATGCAAATCAATATGAACAGCCTTCAAAAGAGGATATTCGACTACCAAAATTGGTGAGTCATGTCATTAAAGAATATATCATGGTTGAACACAAGGAGGTACAAAGCAAGGTGAAAGAAAAGCTAGAATTTTCATTGAAGGAACACAAAGAAAAGTATCACGTGAAAAAGAGGTTTCATGTTGGTGATCTAGTCATGGTAGATTTTCGTAACAAGTTTTCGGTGGCAAAATTTAACAAGATGAAGATGAAGAGAATCGGTTCATGCAAAGTGCTTCAAATGCTTGATAAAAATAATTATGTGATTGTTTTACCTAAGCACCTACCGATATCTCCACTTTTTGATGCGGATGACTTGTTCGAGTTCAAACGAGCTACTTGATTCTACGTAAATTGGATCTAGGATAACTCAATAATGATATGTTTTATGCAATTAGTGTGTCAAGTATGCTTAGACAGTGATCTTAAAGCAAGAAAAGGTAAAACTCCTAAAGCAATGGGTACACGTGTACATCTCTTTATATGTAGGCTGGTCTTAATCACACATGAATTGCTTATAAGGCTGCATGATTTTGAGATGAATCGATGTAGCATTGTTAGTCCACTTGTAGGTTGTAGCAAACACAACTAAAGATGCAAAATATGCATTTTAAAACCAGCCGGATAAAAATGAGCTTATGAAATATAATCTGAAATCAAATAAGCTCATAAGCCGAAAAGTAAGCTTAAACAAACACATATTCGGATTGATGCATAAGGAGATAATAAATAAGCACCTTATAGAATAGGGATTGTATTTTTCGTTGGCATATGACCGATATTGTTTGCCTCATTGTTCGTGAGGGCTTATAAAAAAAATTTATTCTTTCTACTTTAAAGTAATTCTTTGTTTTGTAAAATATCACATAGAGAACACGACAGTAGTGTACCGAGCTGAGTATACTTAATCAGATGTGTTAAGCGCGGCTCTTGATTTCTGAGGACACTAGGCGCGGCTGTGATATCTACAGTGGTGTTAGTGGTGCGCGTTCGGGTGGTACTAGGTGTTGTTCTGTGCGTATCTCTTAGATGAGAGAGAGATCAATTACACTATCAGAGAGATACATATCTTGGTACAAAGACGAAGTCTGTGCCCAATAAGGAGACTGGTTCACGTTATATTCATTAACTGGGGGCTCATTTAAGCGACCTCTTCGGCCTTTATCTATATTTTGACATGATAAATTACATAATACAATCCGGATTGGTCGTTCGTATGTTTTGTTGGTTTTTTTCTTTTGCATTTCTTATCGGTACAGATATTATATCATTTATTCTAAAGATTCTCGTGACATTTGATCGGTATCTATTTTCACCTTTGCAATCATTATATACTAGCAGGGTACCCGCGCTTTGAAGCGGCGGATACCCTGTGATTAAAGTTCAGACGCCAACAAAATAACAATGACAAACTGATTAACCGAAGAAAATAATGATCTTAGTCAGACCCGATTCACCCCGGCATTACCATTTTTGACCGGTCCTCTTTGTTTTGTTTTCGGCCGGATTTTATTGGCTAGCCCAACCGGTGGCGAATCCGATTTTCGTTTTCCGTTTGAACCCGTTGGTCTAGTATGGTTTTCAAAACATATGTACCATCAACTTGTTATCTTATAAATTGTATAAAACTTTGTATGTTTTATGTGTTTGTACAATGTGTATAATAATATGTATTTTCAATTTAAGGGTGTTGTAAAAACAAAATTAATTAGTGTGTTTAATTAGTTTATACTTGTAACATATGCATTGAGCATAAAGGACAAAAATGTTGTACATTTTGCTTTAAAAGTTGTATTTGTTAGAAAGTTGGTTTTGTGGAGAAAAGTTACATTTAAGGATTGTACAATATACATTATAAGTTGGATTACTTAATTTTTTAGGGCATTAAATAAGGAGAAAGGGTCTAATTTGTATTATATGTAGTATAGATATTTCCTATTATTTGATTTGATATTCGTTTTCTACCATATTTGATAATTCCATTCAACCCCTTGAACTCGTTTGACACATGCTTTATTTAGCATTGCCATGATATGAACTTATTCGTTTTGTTTAGACATGACATTTTGTTGACATATTACGTTTGTTTCGATGTGCTATATGAACCTTTGTTGCCCAAGCTATTTACTAGCCGTGGAGGTACCATGGCCACATTATTGAGGCACCAATGGCGTGGCACTATGTGGCGCTGTAATTAGTCCACGGTGTTCCTATATTTGTATGATTTATTATGCACTTGGCCATAATTGATTTTGATTTGTAGGGAGCGTATGGATTTATCATAGGTACTTTGTTCAGTTCAGTTTTGGTGAATAGATTAGTGTCATGCCAACACCTCATTTCACATTATGTGGGGTACATTTGGAGTCTACAGCTCCTATGTATAATTTGATATGATATGATACATTATATGTTTGGTTATTTGGTCTAAGCATCCATCAGACATATGTTTTGACCTCGTGGGGCATTTTTATATGTATCGTTTCGCTGGGCATTTTTATATGTTTTGTTTCGCTGGACAACACTGTAAGTTTCGTTTTGCTACCTACTTCGTTCCACTCTTATGACATATGAGATCCTTGATTACCCAGGTTTTGGTGATTTTGTTTCGTTTACTTATGCCTACTTGATATATCTGTTTTTTTATATCTGGTTTTGCATATCTGAGCTATTTAGCTTATCTGCATTTCTTTTCCTCGCGGCAGGTAACCAAAGGAATTTGGGATACGAGTTGAGTGCATATGAGTTCATATTGGACCATCTTTAGGGAACTAGCATACCACATCTACACTATAAGTTGTTTACAAGTTAAATTTTGGATCCCTTGTTATCATAGAAGACCTTTATGATATAGACTTTGTATTTCCTTAGTAATTGGTAAAATTTTGCCAACCCATTTTATTAGCAAAGTCTTCCACTTGCATATGTTTTGGTTCCTAAAGTGTGACATTTGGCCCCGTTTCGGGGTAGGGTGTTACAATGTTACTATCATTTCTATATACGAAAGGGATATGGTAAACCACGATGTAAACTAGGCACCCATCCGGTAGCGTTTTGGGGGGAAACGCATGGGAAGACTTAGGGTACTCGATGATCTTATAGTCACTGATGTGTGCAAACCAAATATTACCTAAGAATTCATAAAGATAAGTAAATAAGCGACAATTTGAGACATAAATTTGAGTTTATCATCTTAAACCATTGTATAAATCATAAAAATGAGTGAAATATATAGAACAAATTACCATAAAAAGAGATGACATGTGACACAATAATAAATCTTAAATTTTTTGAAAAGGATAATAAAAAAACCCATCACACTTATGACAAATGAACCGATCTTTTATTATACTATATTAGTATCAAGGCCTGCCCGATGGGTGGACGAGCTTTATGAGTTTATTACGTATAAATAAATCATGACAACGTGTTATGGATATAACATTAATTTTAAATTTGAAAAAGTGAATAAATTAAAGTATACACCATGTGAAATAAATATCATTGTTCATCCAACATCTAACCAATCATAGAATCCTAGCATACAAAAAACTTCAAAATTATAACGTATCTAGAAATCTTTGGTCGGCATGTCATCAAGAAACTCCGTAAAACTTCGTTTGAACTCACCGAATGGTCTCATATGAAGCTTCTTTGTTAATATACTTGAATCACTCAATGGTATTGTAGCCACTCTTTTCCCATACCTCTCATATGCATGCAAACAAGGCAAGCAAATTAACCATAAGTGATATGAGAATTATGTGACTTTACTACCTCCTGATTTGCATTATATTGCGGTAAAATGTACCATGAGAAACAAGTGTCATAATAAAGATTTTGTAAACATATGAAACTACAAAGCACATGAATTTGTAATGGTACAAATTTTAGTGAATAACGTTTATGTTTCAGGGACAAGCTTCTTTGCTTTCGGGGAATGATAATTATACAAACAACCGTACATATACCACTACATGTGTACAACATTATTATATATAAAAAAGAACCAAACATCCATAGTAGATGCGTAAACCATAATGATGAGGTGTCATTTTATGCACTTTTTTAGGGGTTATTTAACCCCTTAAATCTTGCAAATATCTTCAAATACGTACTTAATTGTTTCTTTTTGTGTTTTTAGCACATGGGATGGATTTCGGAAAAAATACACGTGACTTAGGCTCATTTGGAGAAGGAACGGACAAGATTACAACTCTACACAGAAGTTGGTGATGATATGGTTTACAGATTGTGGAGATGGCGTCACAAACTCTTGATGATGCCGTCAGAAGATTGAAAGGATGGTGTCACAATCACTGGTGATGGCATCAGAGTAGCCGACTTGAAGAAACCCTAAGAAGATTCGGCGAGGCGACAGCATCATGATTTCTTAGCTAGTGACGCCATCGTGACTATTTTCCTTTATATATGTTCCTTATTTTAAGGTTTTAAGTGTGGAACTATTGAGGGTCGAACAAAGACGAATTGTAGCAGATTTTGGGAGTATTTTAGGGTTCCCCAACCCTCTTTTATTATCCCTATTGCATGTTTTGATCTAGTGAAGTTCTTCTATCCATTAATATTTCAATATGTCTATGTGTTCTTGGATTAATTGTTCTTCTCTTATCATTAACATGCTTGGCTAGATCTTATAATGTTTGCTTATGATTGCATGTGAATTAGTATGTAGATACTAATAATATTGCTTCTTGTTGATGTGTGTGTGTGTTAGGCTCTAGAACACTAGCTACTTAATTTCCTGTGATGATGCCTAGTGTAACACGATTGTGTAGAAAGGATTCCATCGGTAATAGTCTTCATACTACCTTACCCATCTATGGATGATCATCTTTTATGTATTTTAATATTCGTAATGTACTATTTGGGGCCTTATAATAGTCTTCATACTGCCTTACTTGTGCCTTGTCTTATCGGAATATTACGTAGACGGCGTTTTCGTATAACTCGTCATGATTTTGGGAAATACTTACACATAACATCACAAGTGTGACGAAGCAATAGAGTTAGGAGAAGCATGGTAAGGATCATGCATGATTAAGTAAACACTTCTATTTACCTATACAAGTTTCCACCTTAGATTAGATTAAAGTAGTTTAATTTGATAATTAGTTTAAAACAAACCACCTTTAAACTCAAGATTTTACTTGCTTTCATAAAATATAAAAATACAAAAATATTTTTCTTTTAATCTCCTAGACCTTTGTTAAGTTTAGTTTGAGCCTTCTCAACCTATTCCCCAAGAGAACAATAACAACCCCGACATCTTGCCTATACTACACTACAACGGTTAGGTACACTGCCTAGGGAGTTGTAAAACTTAGTACGTTTACAACGACCGCATCAAAGTTTTTGGCGCCGCTGTCAGGGAATAGTTAGGTTTTGAATTTTATTTAGCTTAGGTCTACTCACTTGATTCCTATCAAGTGAGATTTTAATTTCTCGTCTATTAAATTTATTTTAGTCTATTTTTTCTTTGTGCTATATTAACTAAGTATATTAGCTAAGTATATTTTAATTTCTCGTCTATTAGATTTAAAGGTAAAATTCATTGTTTGTAAATATTAGTACGGATACTCTTACATCTTATATTTACTATTGTTATTATTCATTGATTCTTTCGTTGGCATTGATCGTTAGTCGTTTGCTTCTTTGTTCGTAAAAATAATTAATCATTCATTTTAAGTATTATTTGTTCGTAAAATATCATACTCGGCATAACCTCTTTACTATTCTTGTTCCTCTTAGTTCTTTCTACGCTTCCTTGGTTATTTCGTTCGCATTGATTATTGGTACAAAGAGTCTGTTTTCCTTATTTATCATTCTTGATACGTATTCTTATTTGATATATACTTCCTTGGTCGTTCGTATGTTTTGTTGGTTTCTTTAGTTTGCGTTTCTTACCATTATAGATATTATATCATTTCTTTTAAGGATTCACATGACATTCAATCCGTATCTATTTTCACCTTTTCAATCATTATATATGTTTCCTATTATTTTATTTGATATTCATTTTCTATCATATTTGATAATTCCATTGAACCCCTTGAACTCGTTTGACACATGCTTCATTTGATATTAGCATGATATGAACTTATTTGTTTTGTATAGACATGACCTTTTGTTGACATATTACGTTTGTTTCAATGTGCTATATGAACCCTTTGTTTTTTTCCTATGCCCGAGCTATTGACTAGCCATAGAGGTACCATGACCACGTTATTGAGGCACCAATGGCGTGACACTATATGTGGCTGTGTGATTAGTCGATGACATTCCTATATTTGTGTGATCTATTATGCACTTGGAAAATGATTTTGATTTGTAGGGGGCGTATAGATGCATCATAGGTACTTTGTTCAGTATAATTTTGATGAATAAATGAGTGTGATGCCAACACCTCATTTCATATTATGTAGGGTACATCTGGAGTCTATAGCTCCTATGTACAATTTGATATGATATGATACAATAGATGTTTGGTTATTTGGTCTAAGCATGTTGTCGACATATGTTTTAAGCTTGGGGGGCATTTCTATACGTTTCATTTCGTTGGGCATTTCTGGATGTTTCATTTCGCTAGACATCACTGTAAGTTTTGTATAACCTGAACAATCTCAAAAGGCTTAGATCCTTATTAAAAAGGCTTATTTTGATACATCCAATTTTTTTTTAAAAACAAGCTTTTTGGGATAACCTGAACACGAAATGCATTATGTTTAGTTTGTGGGACCCTGGGCAAGTATCTTTCACCATTTTGAGTGTCGTTTAGAGCTACGTATCTTATTCTTTTTGTATACGTATAATGGGGTTGGTTATTAGTACCTCCTAAGATGCAAGTAATATCATCTCTAACATTTTTTATATAATTTTGTTTGTATTATTAAACAGTGAAAGAAAAAATGGAACAAAAATATAAAGTTTGATAAGTCAAAAGTGAAACCATAAAAAGGTGACTTCTTTTTTTGATAAAGCGGGTAAAACTACCAGAAAAAAGCAGAAACTATAAATTTTTACAAGTCAAATATTTTAAAATATAAAAAATACAGAAAAAATTTATTTTGTCCTGTTAATACAACTGATATTTGAGGGAGGGGTATCATCATATTTAACCGACGCCAAATCTATGTGAAGGGCGAAGTGGCACCGCTACTCGTAGGACATGATACCGCCATCACCCGCCACCAGTCTCGGTGCCAATAAAGTGGCGTACGCCACTATGGGAAAAAGACAAAAGAAATTTGATCGCTTCCCTCAAACGGTTGAATTTGAATTTGTTTGTTTTACAATTTTTAAATAAAACCCCACTTTTTACACTGTATATAACCCTTACGTTTTTTTAAATACACTACTTTCAATTTCTAAACAACCAAATTATAAACAAAAAATGCCTAACAACCCAAATGATGTGTTTTATAACGAGACAGGTTACCTGTGCTTCGTCATGGAGCGCGAGGGACTAACGCTGCAACGGGCCGATAACCCAAGGGCTATTTTTATAAATTGCTAAAAAAATAAGTTAGCGATCGTTATCTAATAGCCGTTAGTGGGGGGTAATTTTACAACACCCCTATTTTTACAGAAATAGCAGCAGAAGCTAATCTGGGGTATTATTTCATAGTACAACAGTCATAATCATAGAAAATTAATCATAAAGAGACGTTTTTGGAAAAATTTAGTTATCATTCAATTATTCATAAGAGTTTTTACAAACAGAGGTCCCAAAATCTACAGGAATACATAAAGTTTGAATGATAACAGTTTTACCATCTTCAAGTCCGTGCCACTCCGTGCTATAAGTTGCTCAATTACTTGAGATAAACATGTTAAAAAGTCAACACAAAGGTTGAGTGAAATTCATAGGTTTAAGTTAAATAGTTTGAATGCAAGTTCAATAGTGGGTTATGTTGTTATACACCCATAGTTTGTAATAATTGCATGCATGTACAATTATCATGAAAAACATTATTATTACCCTAAGCTTATGACACCGAGACCTTGGGATAATCAATAATCACAAGTAATTACCCTAAAGGGTGCCATTGCCAAACACCCGCATAGTTATTCAAATGAAGCGCTATTGGTTACCGAAAGTATAGGTACACCAATGAGGAGTCCAGTCCCAAATAGATCTATCCACAACATTCTCGCTCACTCTGAAGAGTAATTAACGGTTCATGATAGTGGGGTCTTAATGGCAAAAGTAGGGACTTAGGCAATAATGTATCAGGATAGCATACATAAAAATACTTGCATTCATGGTTTATAACATGTATCCCCCTCGCGGGTTTATAAAACATTTAAAAGATTGAAATGCAAGGCCATGAACTCACCTTAACAGTATAGGAAAGTCTAATTGATGGCAAAAGTATATGAAATAAAAGTAATGGCTTCGTCACACAACTTGGGTAATATGACAAGTCTTAGTTTGATTGGATACGTTTTATGATATAAAGCTTGTAATATCATTTTGATTGAAATATTATGGAAATATCGTATCACTGTTCGGGCCATCATAATTCAAAGGTCATGTAGTAAACGTTTGAGGAGTCAGGACACTTTAAATCGTAAATCCAGCAAACTTGTCAAAACGTATACCCAAATGAAATCCCTTATATGAAGCTCCCTGGTAATGTGATACATTTAAGTTTCTTCGAAAGTTAGTCGAAGATAAATTACGTTAATTATAAAACGGAATTGATTTATAAAGCGTCGATCGATGATTAATAAAGATAAATGTGTCGGGTTTTAATAAAATTGAGTTTTATAATATTAATATATATTTTTATCATTTATATAAAAATATTATATTTTATATTTTTAAGAATGCAAAATTTATAATATATACCCTTGATTTATAAACTTTAACAAGTTTAGTCCTTTATATATAAAGTATATTTAATTTAAACCTTTAACTTTGAAACTTAGAAAAATAGGTCCTTTAAGTTATAACTTTAAGAAAATAACATTTTCAGCCCCTCTAGTTATTAATTTCAGAAAGTTACGATATATACCCGTTGCATGGAATATATTTGTAAAACAAGTCCAAAATGTCATGCAAGCTTATTTTTGGATTCCAAATGATATTTGCAGGTTATAGCTTATTAGTATAAGCTAAAATAAGATGTTTTAATGTAACAAAAGTTTAGAAAAATGATTCGTTAGTTAGAAAATCAAAACGGGTCATTTTTAGGGTTTTAATAAAAAACACATGGGTTTGAGGATTCAATGCTTCAAACAGGAGTTCATATATGATCTTAAGAGTATTATAAATATTATAATACAGATTATAAGCTTATGGAACAAGATCATAAGCTTACTTGAGCTAAAATGGGTCGAGATGGGTTTTTATGACTTGTACGCCTAGAAATGGTTTCAAGGCTTCGTTTTTCTTGATTCTTGGCTTCTATTCTGATCTTAGGGACTTCTCTTGATCTTCCTTGATTCGAGTTAAGACTCCATTTGAGTGGTGATGAGTTTTTGAGATGTGGTTTGAATGTGGTGGTGGTTTCGGCTATTTATAGGGTTGAAACACCCTTGGTGCCCATGTTTTATCTATGAAAGGTGTCATGAGTTGTAGATAGATGACTAATGAAGTCTATAGGATGATTGTTGTGAGCTAGAAATGTAGATATGCAAGGTGTTGTGTCTTGGAGGGTTTTCGGCTACAAGAAGGTGACAAGGAGGTGTCTAGAAGCCTTGGAGCTTAAGGGTCATGATGGAGGTGCTTGTAAACTACTTAGGTGATGTAGTAGCTTAGTCTTAGAGGTGCTTGAGGTGCTAGGGTGCTAGCTTGGGTGTAAAATGGGTCAAAATAGAAAGAAAAGGGTGTCGGGTTTGGTTTTTATTTGGTTTAGGGTTTTAGGTGTTTAGATCAAGTTAGGGTTAGGGTTTAAGATAGTTTAGGGTTTAGGATTAGTGTTATTATTAAGGTTTAAGGTTTAGGGCTTAGTTTTAAGGTTTAGGGTTTAGTTTTAGGTTTAAAGTAAAATTAGGGTTTTTGTATTTCGTTTAGGGTTTAGGGTTTTTAAAATGTGTATTAGGGTTTAGGATTTAGGTAATTAGGGTTTCGAAGTCATGCTTTAAGTTCTTGTACCTTGTGCTAAAGTGGTGGTAAAGTTTAAATATGATTTAAGAGCTTAAATGACCTAATTAGGTTTTTAGGCATTATTAGTTTGTACATTGTGCTTTAGAAAGTTGTAACTTGATTTAGGAGGGAAAGGATATTCAAATGTTGTGAATTGTACACTTGTACACATGCTTTGAAGGTTTGTACATTCATTTTATATGTATACATTACATATAATTAGGGTTTTGATATAAACGTTAACGTTTAATGTTTGTTTTGAAATAATGTTTTGAAAAGTACGTTAAATGGATAATGTACTTGGTAAAATGATATTAAGATATATACTTGACATATTAGGATGTTTACATGATGTAAACATAGATGAAGATGGTATTGATAGAGGTTGCATGAGCTCGTTTGCTTTAAAGATGCAAGTTACGTTGCATAATAAGATAAAGCAAAGTATTCCCTTTAAAAAGGTGGTATATTATAGTGCATCGAATTTAATAGATGGATAGTACATTGCATCTAATTTAATAGATGGATATTTACATTGATGAAAATTGTAGGTTGTTATAGTCCCCCGTCCTTACAGAAATCTTGTCCCGAGGTTTAGTTGGACTTGGAAGAGATGTTGGAAAATAGATGAGGATATTTGGAACTAATTTCATCTTCGCGTTCCCATGTAAATTATGGTCCTCTTTTAGAGTTCCATCGTACTTTGACTATAGGAATACGAATTTGTCTTTGTTGCTTGATTTCTTGATCCATAACTTCCACTGGTTCTTCCACAAAGTTGAGTTTGTCATCGAGCCGAAGCTCTTTCATTGGAATGACGAGAGATTCGTCAGATAAGCATTTCTTTAGATTAGAGACGTGGAAGTATTGTGGACATTTCTGAGTTCTTCGAGAAGCTAAAGTTTATATGCCACTAGACCAATTTGTTCAAGGATTTTGAATGGTCCAGTGTACGGAGGATTAAGCTTTCCTCGTTTTCCAAAACGAATTATACCTTTTTGAGGTGATACTTTTAACATAACATGAACTCCAACTTGAAATTCTAAAGGCTTTCGTCTTATATTAGCGTAACTTCTTTGCCGATCTCTTGCAGCTTGCAAGCGTTGTCGAATTTGCACTATCTTTTCAGTGGTTTCATGAATTATTTTTGGTCCTGTGAGTTGAACAATTCCAACTTCGGCCCATCAAAAACGTGATATGCACTTTCAACCATAAAGTGCATCAAACGGTGCTGCCTTAATACTGGCATGATAACTGTTATTGTAAGAGAACTCCACCAATGGTAAGTGTCTTTCCCATCCTTTTCCAAAGTCTATGACACAGGCTCGAAGCATGTCTTTGAGTGTTTGGATGGTTCTTTCACTTTGTCTATTAGTTTCGGGATGATATGCCATACTCATGTCTAATTAAGTACCTAAGGCACTTTATAATGATTGCCAGAATCTGGATGTGAAGTGACTGTCACGATCTGAGATAATGGATATTGGCACGCCATTCCGTTTGATGTTTTGGGAAGTTTTGTAACGAAGTCCATTGTTATTCTTTCCCATTTCCATATAGAAATCTCTGGTTGTACCAGTAAGCTGGATGGTTTCTGACATTTTGCCTTAACTTTAGAACATGTCAAATATTTGCCAACATATTCAACGATGATTGCCTTCATGTTAGGCCACCAATAGAGTTTCTTTAATTCTTAGTACATTTTGTTAGAACATAGGTGAATGGAATATTTTGATTTATAGGACTCATGCATGATCAAGTCTCTCAAACCACCGAAGAGTGGTAACCAGCTTTGATTCTTGATACAACGAGTTCCATCAGGATGAATTTCAAGTGATTTATCCATTCCTCGTAGGTTTTCAGCTTTGAGGTTTTCTTCTTTGAGAGCTTCATTTTGGGCTTGGAGGATTTGTGATGGTAATTTTGGGTGAATGGTCATGATTAGTGATCTAACTCAGAGTGGTATTTGTTCCTTCTGGTTTAAGGCATCTGCTACAACATTTGGCTTTTCAGGATGGTAACGAATGTCACAATCATAATCTGTGAGTAATTCTAGCCAACGGCGTTGTCTGTTCAACTCTTTCTGATCAAGAATATGCTAAAGACTTTTATGATCAGTGGAAACTGTACACTTTGTTTCGTACAAATAGTGTCTCTAAATTTTAAGAGTGAACACAACTGCTCCTAATTCAAGATCATGAGTGGTACAGTTTTCTTTGTTAGGCTTGAGTTGTTGGGATGCATATGCAATAACCTTTTCCCTTTGCATTAGCACAGCTCCCAGACCTTGATGAGATGCATCATAGTAAATGACAAAGTCATCATATCTTTCTGGTAATGCTAAGATTAGAGCTTCACAAAGCTTCCGTTTTAGCAGTTGGAAAGCTGACTCTTGGTTTTCTCCCCAGATATACTTCTTGTTTTTTTTGGGTTAACTCAGTTAAAGACTTTGCAATCTTTGACAAATCTTTGATAAATCTCTGATAGTAGCCGGCAAGTCCTAAGAATTGGTGTACTTTGGTGGGTGTAGTAGGAGATGCCCAATTCTTAACTGCTTCGATCTTGGCGGGATCAACATGAATTCCTTGATTATCAATTAAGTGTTCAAGAAATTGCATTATACGGATCCAGATATCACACTTAGAGAACTTGGCATATAATTTCTCTTTTCTAAGTAATTCCAAGATTATTCTCAGGTGATTTGCGTGTTCTTCTTTGCTACGGGAGTAGATAAGAATATCATCAATGAACACTATCACAAATTTATCCAAGTATGATTTGCACACACGATTCATGAGATCCATGAATACAGCAGGGGCGTTAGTTAAACCAAATGACATCACTTGAAATTCATAGTGTCCGTACCTCATTCTGAAAGCAGTCTTGGGAATATCTTCATTCCTTACTCTCAGTTGATGATAACCAAATCTTAAGTCAACCTTCGAGTAGACACTCGAACCTTGAAGTTGATCGAATAAGTCATCGATCCTGGGTAATGGGTAACGATTCTTTATAGTGAGTTTATTTAACTCCCGATAATTGATACACATTCTGAAAGATCCGTCTTTCTTTTTAACAAATCAGACAGGAGCTCCCCAGGGTGAAGTACTTGATCGGATAAAACCTCGGTCTGCTAGCTCTTGTAGTTAATTAGATAGTTCCTACATTTGTGAAGGAGCTAATCTATAAGGCGCTTGGGCTACAGGTGTTGCCCTGGGAATTAGATCGATTTGGAATTCTGCTTGACAAACGGGAGGAAGGCCAGGTAGAACTTTAGAAAAAACTTATGGGAATTCTCTGACTACTAGGATGTCTTCTAATATCTTCTTGTCTGATTTCTTCTTCTTCGTTACTTGGATTATGAAAACTTGACAACCTCGGGATATGTATCTTTCAGTTTTTATATAGGATATAAGATTTAGTCGGGTCTTACTTCGGTTACCTCGAATGATTAAAGTTTCACCGTCTATAGAAATGTGAACGACTTTTTTGTCACAGAGAATTTTGGCATGATACTTGGATAACCAGTCCATACCGATGACAACGTCGAAACTACCGAGTTTAATAATCAAAGACCTTCATTTAGGGGTCATCATGAAAAAGCGAAAGAGTTGTTGAAGCTATTGGAACTACACCATATGAGCTATTCGAAGAGCTAGAATAAGTTTTTCTCGGTGAAGCAGGGACATAGTCCGGAGATGTCGGGAGATAGTTTGGAAAGTTTGAAGAAAAGGCATCCTCAATATAGGAAGTAGGATGATTGGGAGAAGACATCATTCTGTTAACAACCCAGTGATAAATAACATAAGTTATTTATATAATAGTATAATAGTTATGTATCTTTACATACTATTCCGAAAATGTAGTGGCACGGAGGACATTGATGGAAAAAGAAAAATAGTTATAGTTAAGGTTTCAACCTTGTTCTCTATAACCGTGGCTCTTGATACCAATCTATAACACCCCTATTTTTTTACAGAAATAGCAGCGGAAGCTAATCTGGGGTATTATTTCATAGTACAACAGTCATAATCATAGAAAACGAATCATAAAGAGACGTTTTTGGAAAAATTTAGTTATCATTCAATTATTCATTAGAGTTTTTACAAACAGAGGTCCCAAAATTTACAGGAAAATATAAAGTTTGAATGATAACAGTTTTGCCATCTTCAAGTCTGTGTCACTTTGTGCCATAACATAAAGTTTGAATGATAACAATTTTGCCATCTCAATTACCTGAGATAAACATGCTAAAAATTCCACACAAAGGTTGAGTGAAATTCATAGGTTTAAGTTAAATAGTTTGAATGCAAGTTCAATAGTGAGTTACGTTATTATACACCTATAGTTTGTAATAATTGCATGCATGTACAATTATCATGGAAAACATTATTATTGCCTTAAGCTCATGACACCGAGACCTTGGGATAATCAATAATCATAAGTAATTGCCCTAACGGGTGCATTTGCCAAACACCCGCAATGTTATTCAAATGAAGTTTTATTGGTTACCGAAAGTATAGGTACACCAACGGGGAGTCCAGTCCCAAAGAGATCTATCCATAGCATTTACGCTCACTCCGAAGAGTAATTATAACGTTTTTTTTTTTTTTTATTTTTTTTTTTTTTAATTTTTTTTTTTTTATTTTTTATTTTTTTTTTATTTTTAATTTTTTTTTTTTTTTTTATTATGGTTAATGATAGTGGGGTCTTAATGGCAAAAGTAGGGACTTAGGCAATAATGTATCAGGATAGCATACAGAAAATTACTTGCATTCATGGTTTATAGCGTGTATCCCCCTCGCGGGTTTATAAAACATTTAAAAGATTGAAACGCGAGGCTATGAACTTACCTTAACAGTACATGAAAATCTGATTGATGGCAAAAGTATATGAAATGAATGTAACGGCTTCGTCACACAACCTGGGTAATATGTCAAGTCTTAGTTTGATTGGATATGTTTTATGTCATAAAGCTTGTAATATCATTTTGATTGAAATATTATGGAAATATCTTATCACTGTTCGGGCCATCATAATTTAGAGGTCATGTAGTAAACGTTTGAGGAGACAGGATACTTTAAATCATGAATCTAGCAAACTCGACAAAACGTATACCCAAATGAAACCCCTTATATGAAGCTCCCTAGTAATGTGATACATTTAAGTTTCTTTAAAAGTTAGTCGATGATAAATTACGTTAATTATAAAACATAATTGATTTATAAAGCTTCGATCGATGATTAATAACGATAAATGTGTCGGGTTTTAATAAAATGGAGTTTTATAATATTAATATATATTTTTATAATTTATATAAAAATATTATATTATATATTTTTAAGAATGCAAAATTTACAATATACACCTTTGATTTATAAACTTTTACAAGTTTAGTCCTTTATATATAAAGTATATTTAATTTAAACCTTTAACTTTGAAACTTGGAAAAATAGGTCATTATAGTTATAACTTTAAGAAAATGACATTTTCAGCCCCTCTAGTTATTAATTTCAGAAAGTTATGATATATACCCTTTGCATGGAATATATTTGCAAAACAAGTCCAAAATGCAATGCAAGCTTATTTTTGGATTCCAAATGATATATGCAGGTTATAGCTTATTGGTATAAGATAAAATAAGATGTTTTAACATAACAAAAGTTTAGAAAAAGGATTCGTTAGTTAAAAAATCAAAACAGGTCATTTTTAGGGTTTTAATAAAAAACACTTGGGTTTGAGGATTCAAGGCTTCAAACAAGAGTTCATATATGATCTTAAGAGTATTATGAACATTCTAATACATATTATAAGCTAATGGAACAAGATCTTAGGCTTACTTGAGCTAAAATGGGTTGAAATGGGTTTTTATGACTCGTACGCCTAGAAATGGCTTCAAGATTTTGTTTTTCTTGATTCTTGGCTTCTTTTCTAAGCTTAGGGACTTATCTTGATCTTCCTTGATCTGAGTAAAGACTCCATTTGAGTAATGATGAGTTTTTGAGGGGTGGTTTAAATGTGGTGATGGTTTTGGCTATTTATAGGGTTGAAACACCCTTGGTGCCCAAGTTTTAGCTATGAAAGGTGTCAAGAACTATATATAGATGACTAATGAAGTCTATAGGATGAGTGTTGTGAGCTAGAAATGTAGTTATGCAAGGTGTGGGGTGTTGGAGGGTTTTCGGCTACAAGGAGGTGTCTAGAAGCCTTGGAGATTAAGGTTGATGATGGAGGTGCTTGAAAGCTACTTAGGTGTTGTAGTAGCTTAGTCATATAGGTTCTTGAGGTGCTAGGGTTCTAGCTTGGGTGTAAATTGGGTCAAAATGGAAAGAAAAGGGTGTCGGGTTTGGTTTTTATTTGGTTTAGGGTTTTTGGTGTTTAGATCAAGTTAGGGTTAGGGTTTAAGATAGTTTAGGGTTTAGGATTAGTGTTATAATTAAGGTTTAGGGTTTAGGTTTAAGGTTTAGGGCTTAGTTTTAAGGTTTAGGGTTTAGTTTTAGGTTTAAAGTAAAATTAGGGTTTTTGTATTTTGTTTAGGGTTTAAGGTTTTTAAAATGTGTATTAGGGTTTAGGATTTAGGTAATTAGGGTTTAGAGGTCATGCTTTAAGTTCTTGTACCTTGTGCTAAAGTGGTGGTAAAGTTTAAATATGATTTAAGAGCTTAAATGACCTAATTAGGTTTTTAGGCATTATTAGTTTGTACATTGTGCTTTACAAAGTTGTAACTTGATTTAGGAAGGAAAAAATATTCAAATATTGTGCATTGTACACTTATACACATGCTTTGAAGGTTTATACATTCATTTTATATGTATACATTACATATAATTAGGGTTTTGATATAAACGTTAACGTTTAATGTTTGTTTTGAAATAACGTTTTGAAAAGTACGTTAAATGGATAATGTACTTGGTAAAATGATATTAATATATAGACTTGAGATATTAGAATGTTTACATGATGTAAACATAGATGGAGATGGTATTGATAGAGGTTGTGTGAGCTCGTTTACTTTAAAGATGCAAGTTACGTTGCATAATGAGATAAAGAAAAAATTTCCCTGTAAAAAGGTGGTATATTATAGTGCATCTAATTTAATAGATGGATAGTACATTGCATCTAATTTAATAGATGGATATTTACATTAATGAAAATTATGGGTTGTCATAATTTTGTAAAATAAATTAAAGTGAGAGTAGTTTTCGTAATTTGACCCATAGTTCGAGGGGCTAATTCGTAAGTACCGGAGGGAATATTTTGTAAATACCCGAGAGGCTATTTCATATATTTGCGCGGGTTGCGGGTGGTTTTTTGGGTCGGTCGGGCGGGTGCGGGTGATTTTTCGTGTCGGTCGGGTGGGTTGCGGGTCGAGAAAAATGGTTGGGTTGTGTGAGGGTGGTTTTTGGGTCGGGTTGGTGGGTTTCGGGTCGGGTCACCCGGTGGGTTTGTGGGCCGGGTATCCTGTCTTTTGTTAGTTTACTATAATGCTCTCTTTAATATGTCAACCTCCCAACAATCTTCTTCCTCAAACCCGTCTACGCCATCATCACAAAACTCGATTTCTTCATCGCAACAACCATGTTTTTCACCATATGGTACGCAATATAATATGCCTTCAGCGACACAAGATCAAATGTTCAATCATAACTTGCGTATCATTAAGCTCAAGCTCAAGCACACAACACTCAATTTCAAAATCTCCAATTTCAAAGAAATACACCACCACAATAATATCAAGAATATCAACCACCACCACAATCCGAACAAGAACCACAAATTAAAGAACCACAACCATAAAAAAGCGACCCGCAAAAAACGACTCGCCAAAAAACACCACAGCCACCGTCAACTTATATTACAACGAGGTCGAGGAGGTGGGGGGTCTATCACGGCTTTTGCAACGTTGGAAATCGTAAGAGGAAAATTTTCTATGCGAGTGTTGGATTGAAGTTTCTAAGAATAACACAATCGGAGCCGACCAAAACCTCAATACGTTTTGGTGGCAAGTTACATACGCTTTCAGCAAAGCAACCCGTATTGATAATCATACCAAGGATATGATAACGAGTAAGTGGGCTACGTTGAACGGGAATTGTCAAAAGTTCAACGCTATTTTTAAACGTTTAGAACGTAACAGTAAAGGCAGAGAATCCCTCGTTGATCTTGTTGATCATGCAAAGCTCCATTTGTTAGGATTCAGTTGTCTAATGATCTATATTAACACGTAATATACGCAACGGATATGGTCCCAAAAGGATTGCTTATGAAGTACTTAATTAACATAAACAATAAACAATTTACGTACCTCTTAGTTCTTGAATTGAGCAACAATGGAACTAACGAACACCCACGTGTTCTTGTAGAAACCCATAAAACTATATGAGATACTAAAGTAAGTATCCTCTACGGTATTACTCCACACTACACGTTATAAACACTACCTGAATGGTAGTTCTATTTCATGAAACGAAAAAAAACTCGCGTTTTTTGTTCTTCTTCTTGGATTCGAATCAAAACTAAAACCCTCGTGGTTTTATTTTGTTCGATCAATTTAAGGAGTAGGAAGAGAGGATAGGTTTGATTTCTTGGCTAAGGGGTGATTGGGATTGCTTATTAAAAATAGCTTATGTGTTTTGATAACGGACAATCAGTCAGCTGTTGCAAAACGTGGTTTTGCAACATAGTATTTTGATTTTATTAGGTTTTTTGATAATTAAGGTTTGGCAATTTAGCTTATCTAATAGTCAATATGTAAAATGATTAAAATGGACATTCTTATTTATTTATTTTAACTTAATAAGTTTTAGAAGGTAAAATTATTAAAACCAGTTTTATTATTTTAAAATTAAAATTATTTTGCTTATATCGTTTGGGTCATTATATTTGTAAAAGACCATTGGATATTTTAGGGTACCTCGATAGCTTTCTATACTAGTATCAGTTTCATCTTCTAGAGGATTTGTCGTCGTTTCTTAACCTGCAAAACCAAGCTGAAAAATGGAATGCAAAAATTGAGGAAGAGCTAAAACTCAAAGAATCTGCTCGGATGCACGTTAGGCATCAAAAGTCTACCTAAGGTATAAATTGTAGATATTCAAGGGTAACTTCGTAATTTTTTTGGCTCACATGTTACCCGATAGAACAACCAATAAATTAAACAAAAGCTAATTATCCAACACTTAATTGTCTTATTTTAAGACCATCATTAGTTTATCTACCAAATTAAACAAACTAATAATATAACATCTCGCATTTTTCCAAGTTATATTCCACTCGCTAAAACTTCCCCGTGTCAGAATGTATTCCTTCACTTCACACACAATGGGCTCCTTAGAATCAACATCTATTAGATGTGTGTCACTCTTTAGGCACCCGATGGCGGGTGCAGGCACATGGATTTGTGCAGCGCTAGATGAAGTCGATCTACAATATAGATTGTGATATGCAGTTCGACAGCCAAACCACTCCCAATCCGTATAGTCAAGGCTTGCAAACATTCTCGGAAACCCGCGCTTTTCTTAGTGAAGCGGATAAAGTTTTTTCCACAACAAGATGTGAATCATAAATTAAATCCTCCATATAGACCTACAAAAATGCTCAATAACATACCCATCTAAGGCGTCAGGAACGATGTCTTACGTCAATTGACGAATTGCGGAGGTACATTTCATCAATGCCAAAATGCCTTCTTTTTCCGGTACAATCAACATTGCTACGAAAGAATTCATAATGATTAGTTACACCCTCAACTATGCTTGTGAATAGTTCTTGATTCATTTAGATGCTTTACGGAATGTATATAAATAAGTGGCGATTAAACGATCATGAGCACCATAACGATCTTTACTTACAATATTTCTTGTACTTCGCGAACTTTCACCTATTTGTTTATTCTTAATAAAAAATGCCGCACTTTTTATAAATGCCAAGTTCATACTATTAAGTATTATCTTCTTATTCTTCTTCCGATGAGTCTATGAACATGAATGATTTGGAGTTTATTTGAACAATGAAGAATGGGAAATATTTTGTTTGAGTTGTGTTGATATTGAGAAAGATGATTCCAGTTGTGAATAAAAATGATAAAGTATAGAGGTATTTCAAAATAAATAAAATGATTAAAGTCAATATTTTTTAATTTTTTACAAAAATTAAAAAGTAATTGTTCATGTGGGATTTTTATAATGCAAACATTTTGGTGGTGGCAACCACCGAACCCCAATCAAAGTCACCTAACGACCCGTGAGATGTATTATTTAAAACTTTATGGGACCCTTTGCAAGTGGCTTACGCCATTATTGTTGAGAGTTAAGTTCGAACAGCTAGCTAGTTTATTTTTGTCATTGTGTGATTTTCTTTTTTACTATCAAAACATAAGTTTTTCAAATTTGCACATTTTTTTGTATTTTGTTCATATACAATGATTATTTTACATTCGATGTTAACAGGGTGGTTAAAACATAAGAGTAGAATGGTTATAAAATATATACAAAAGTCAAAATCTAAAAAGTTTATGTTTTAATGAAAAAAGAGTAAATTGCATAAATAGTCTTTGTAGTTTGACGAAGATTGCATCTACCGTCTCTCTGATAGTTTAAAGTTGCATTCTTTATCTTTATCTTTGTAAAGAATAACATTGATGGTCCTCCACCCTAACACCAATAGTCTTTGTGGTTTGGCGAAAACTGCATCTACCGTCCTTGTTACTCTTTGCAAATAAAGACCAAAAATGTAACTTTCAATTATTTGGGACGGTAGATGTAATTTTCACCAAACCAAAAGGACCATTTATGAAATTTACTCTATTCCTTTCGTATATATGGTTGGCTAATATTTGATCTCCAGAAAGAATAGTAGATGACTTAGTAATACATATGATATGCCACGTGTCAGGTCACAATAATAGTGTTTGATATGGTGTCACCTTCGAAGGTGGAAGTGATAAAACATGCCTTAAAACAAGTTATGGAAGAGGTGGGGCCCAGTGGTGACAAATCATCATCCTATGATGATGAAAAACACGACCATCGTTTGCTTTCTAGATTGATGTCTCAGGTATATCTTTCATGTCTTTTTCTAACTTTGTTATCAATCTGAGTATTTTCTTGAATTAGTTAACACCCTCTAGAGTCTAGACTAAGCTCACTTTGGTTTTGAGCTTACATAAGCTCACTTTTTTTTGAAACTTTTCACCTTATATAAGTTCAATATGACATAGTTAGAAAAACTTATTATAAGCCAAAAAGTTTGAAAATAAGCCACAAATGAGCTTATGAAACGTAAGCCATAAGCCGGATATATAAGCCGAAACAAACACCCCTGAAGGTGACTAGTGAATAATACAATAAGTTGTTTGAGGTTTTGAGGTTTTGCGGTTTTGCCAACAAATGGGTATATGGAGAAGGATACATAGTCAGGCTACAAAGTCAAGTCTTTTTGGCTATGATGTACACAGTCTAACTGATATTTCCGTGGCTGTTTATGAACTTTTTCCGGGTCATTCCAGAAATTTTTAACCAGTGAGGTTTGAGTCATGTCTCTTTTGAGATTTCAGGACACCTTACAACATTTGCCAAGGTCTAAAAGATTAATTGTTTTGTGTGTTCCTTTTGACTTATGTTTGAGTATTTGACAAACTATATTAGTAATTATGGAATTGTTTAAGCCTAAAATCACATCTCACTAATAAGCTAATCAAATAAGTGTATGTTAAAGGTGTAATCAAGTCAAGCCGAGCTCAAGCTTGACAGGGCTTATGCTCAGCTCGATAGCTCGACGAGTTTTAGTCATCCATGCTTGAGTTGTAGCCGATAGCTCGACGAGTTTTTATCCAATACATGACCCAGATTAATAGTTAAAGCTACTTCTACAACTTTGATTATACATAGCAATTTTCATCTCTCGGAAATGCGGTAATCAAAAGATTATTTTCTCACAAGCATCTTAAATTTGAATTTTCTTTTCGTCTCAAAAACAACAGTTGGAGAAGATGGAAAGTGAACCCGAGGAACTACCTTCCCCTGCAGTCTCCAAAACGGAATCTGCAATCAATGGTGACTCAACCAATATGAACGTCAACGAGGTTTCAAAACTGAAAGAAGACGACGACGAAGACAATAAACATAAGATAGTGAAAGAGCTTAAGAAACTGAATAGACAGAGTTTTATAACAAACTGTCTTCTTTCAGCCATAATGGTTCTGACTGTCACTTGGCAGATATCCCAGGTCTCCATCATTTTGAAAGTCAAAGATGGAGTGACTCGCCCGTTTCGTTCCGCTGGTTCCTTGTTTACGAATATCATTAAACGTCATACACCAAATGGTAACAATGAAGATACGGACTCTTTGACTACAAGTAACCTCATTGAATCTTCGCCAGTTCATAGTCTCGGAATTTCCTGAGTTCCAACGTGTTGAGCTGCCCAAAATATGATGGGTAAAGTGCAATGGGTCACAACGGTATAAACACAAATGCGAAAGCAAAACCTTCGTTTGACAACACTTACCCAAACCCGTATGAACCTATGAGGAAGTAAACAAATAAGGCAAACTAAAAGCAACTCTAACCAACCCCCAAACAATATCAAATCAACCAAATCAGCAGGTATTAAAGATAATCAAACACACACCAAGAACACCAAGCTTTTAGCGTGGAAAACCCCAAAGTGGGTAAAAACCACGGGACACCTAGTGCCGCTTAAATCCACTATCAAGCAAGAGAGGTACACAAAGTCTTCTCTAGATAACACTAGAGGCATACAACAATCATCATAATCTTGGAATCAATATCAAGATATATGGCAACAAACAAAGAACAAGAAAGGAAGAATATCACCAAACAACTTGCAATCTGCCCGGGTAAGAAACAGAACTTCCAGGCCTCAAAATCAAGATCCCAACGGTCAAAACCTTCCTTTATATGCAAGGAAGCTTCAGTCCAAAAATCGTGACGATCCGACGGTGCAAACTCCGGGGATCGACGAAACACTGCTGCTGGGTTTTGGGTGATAAGAACTCCGAAAATCTTCTTGAACTTAGACAAATCGAGATACAAAAGCGCTTGTTTTTTTCCTTAACTAATCACATAATGGCTTTCAGTTTTGTCGGAGGTGTTTATGATAGCAGTCTCCCGACTCTCACGTTTACTCTAAGGTAGGGCCCGTAGGGGTATGATCTATATTACACTTCACAATTCAGTGGCGGAGACTACAAGAAAACTTAGAACGGGTGACGAACTTTTCCCCGGGAAAGCTCGCTAAACGACAAAAATTCATCCGACGTGGCACCAATTCTGATAGACTTTTTAGTCAAAGTATTTGGTTTGTTTCCCGGGCGACATGTCGCCCGGGATAAGTTAGTTTCAGTTTGACCAAAATAATCAACGATTTCCCGCTCAAGAATCCCGGGCGACATGTCGCCCGGGATAATATTTCCACGTTTAATCTTTGTGTTTAGTGATAATTAATATGTATTAATGTATAATATTTTTGTGACACTTTTCCCGGGCGACATGTCGCCCGGGAAACATTTTATTAAAAACTTTTACAGTTTTTTAATATTTATAAAACTGTATAATTTTTAATACAATGTTTCCCGGGCGACATGTCGCCCGGGAAGATATTTATTAAAATTTAGAAATACAAAATCACCGAAAATCCTTGCGGCAATTTTTCCCGCTCAGGTTTCCCGGGCGACATGTCGCCCGAGATAAGTTATTTTATAAAAAAAAAAAATTTTGCCTTTAAAATCATTATTATTTATAAAATATGTTTTATAACTATACATTTAAAAAGATACTTATAAAATATATAAATACTTATATAAAAACAACTACGTTTTCTAGGTTCGTTTAGGTCCGATATGCCGTATACTCTAACAAAAAATATAGTGTGTATTTTGTATGCCGTTATGCCGTATTTTCTCGGTTCGGTCAGGATATGTACTACCCTTCTATGGTTGAACATGATGTATTGTATACTTTTTCAAGATGCACAAAAACAAACATTCATTTAAGAAAATATTATACATACCACTTCTAGTAATAAATAGATTACAAACAGACACTTAAAATTACGAATTACATTGCAAAATGACAAATACTTGAAATCATACGAATTACATTTGCACATGAAAAAAATATCCAATCAAGCTTTTCCATTGCATTGAGAACTTCGTGACAATAGTGCAGCCGAATAAACTGTGTGTTGTTCGGATGCATATGCATTTCCATGTTGCTTGATTACACTAATCTTTCCACGGGCAGGTGTTGTTTGCAATTTGAGCACTCTCCATTTCTTGAAGATCTTAGAGAATAGTTTGTAGGTGTTGACGGTCCTGAAGAATAGCTCGGAGGACATGTCGGTGCTGAATTATAGCTTGGAGGTGTTGAATGTCCTGCAGAGTAACTTGGAGTCGATGGAGCTCCAGAAGAACTCATCAATTTACGAAGTCGGGTCTCTTTCCATAAAAAAAAATCCACATCAAAATGGTTTCGGAATAGCTGTTAATTACTTTAAATAAATTAATTCTTTTAACAACTAACCAGAATATTTATATATTACACAAATAAAAAACCTGTACAAGTTTACCATTGATTTTGGACATGCATAGTATAGTTTACCGTAACTCTCAGGTTTATACGATTGTCGAAGAACTACATCTCCTTCGACACTACACGCAGAAAATGCTTCACTTTGGTCATATTCACCATCTTTTTGTGGTTATGATGGTAAGAATGTATGATATGTTTGTGGTTGTGATAGTATCTGCTTTTATGGTATAAAAGAGTTTTTGGCGGGAGCATTTAGCGGGAGTTTTTGGCGGGAGTTTTGGGCGGGAGTTTTGGGCGGGAACATCTAGTGTACAACGATAACATATCAACTCATCCGTTGAACATCTAATGTACAAACAGATAAACATATCGACTCATCCGTTGAACATTAGTGTACACAGATTAATATTGTACAACGATAACATATCGAATCATCCGTGTGAACATCTAGTGTTTACAACAGATAACATATCGACTTTATGTTGAAATATCTAGTGTACAACGATAACATATCGACTCATCGTTGAACATCTAGTGTACAACGATAACTAGTGTACAACGATAACATATCGACTCATCCGTTGAACATCTAGTGTACAACGATAACATATCGACTCATCCGTTGAATATCTAGTGTACAACGATAACATATCGACTCATCCGTTGAACATCTAGTGTACAACGATAACTAGTGTACAATGATAACATATCGACTCATCCGTTGAACATCTAATGTACAACGATAACATATCGACTCATCCGTTGAACATCTAGTGTACAACGATAACATATCGACTCATCCGTTGAACATCTAGTGTACAACGATAACATATCGACTCATCCGTTGAACATCTAATGTACAACGATAACATATCGACTCATCCGTTGAACATCTAATGTACAACGATAACATATCGACTCATCCGTTGAACATCTAATGTACAACGATAACATATCGATCATCGTTGAAAACATCCTAGTGTACAAACGATAACATATCGACTATCGTGGAAGACATTGTGTACAACGAAAACATATCGACTCATCGTTGAACATCTAATGTATAACAATAATATCCACTCATCGTTTGAACATCTCACGTGTACAACGATAATTATATCGACATGTCCGATTGAACATCTAGTGTACAACGATAACATATCACTCATCGATTGAAACATCTAATGTACAACGATTAACATATCGAATCATCCGTGAACATCTAGTGTACAACGATAAAAACTAGTGTTACACGTTACATATAAACTCATTCGTTTTGAAATCTAATGTACAACGATAACATTTCGACTCCTCGTTGAACATCTGTGTACAACGATAACATATGACAATACTCATCCGTTGAAATCTAGTGTAAACGATAACATACCGATCATCGATGAACATCTAGTGTAAACGATATCATATCGAATCATCCGTTGAACATCTAATGTTATACAACGATAACATATCGACTCATCCGTAGAACATCTAGGTGGTACAACGATAACATATCGACTCATCCGTTGAAATCTATTGTACAACGTAACCTATCGACTCATCCGTTTGGAACATCTAGTGTACAACGATACATAATCGACTCATCTGATGAACATCTAATGTATCAACGATAAAACATATCCACTCACCGTTTGAATCTAATGGACAACGATAATATATTGACTCATCCGTTGGAAATCTACGTGTACAACGATAACCATATCGACTCATCCGTTGAACTCAGTGTACACACGATAACAAATCGACTCATACGTTTGAACATCTAGTGTACAACGAAATTTTCTCAAATAGTAAAATTCGGTTATACGCATTCATATATGAGACGAATCATTCAAAGAGTGGGTTAGGATTGCCTTCCATAGTTGCACTTAGGTGAACAAACATTTCGTAATCCTCGTTGATTGTGTTTAATTAAGTTGATATCATAACTAATTGTATTGTTAAAAAGCAGTTTGGGTAATTGATAAGCGTTGGACAAGTTAAGGAAAACATGAAAAAAGGAATTTTTACCTGGTCTTAAGAAATTCGTCGATTGATTGGCAAGCCGTTAGGTGGAATAGTGCGGGGAATATAAGATGTCCATGTAAGTCTTGTCGTCTAGTATTGTGGGTATCCATCAAACAACTTTTAGACCACATTTCGAAGTATGGGGGTTTGACCCAAGTTATAAAAAAATTATGGGATTCACCATGTGAACCGGGGGGCTCTTCCTCCGCCACCGCCAGTAATAGATAATACAAGACAACCTCAGATGAGTGACATGACAGCGTGCCTTAATGATCTTAACTATATTCCTCTGAATAATGAACAAAATAAGCCAAATCAAGGAGATATTGGTGAGACAAGTAACGACCCGACTCAAGCTAAACGTAATGAGTTCGAAGAGTTATATGCCAGTGCAAACAAGGAGCTGTACCCCGGTTGTGACTATGTGACTCGATTAGACTTTATGGAAAAGTTTACCTATTTTAAGGTTAAAGGTAAATTAACTGATTCTATATTTAATGAAATGCTATAGTTTTTCCAAAATGTATTTCCCACTGCTAAAGGATACAAGCTCCCACCTTCATACTATGCAATAAAGAAGACATTTAAAACGATCAGGTTAGGGTACGAGTCGATACATGCTTGTGTAAACGATTGCTTCTTGTTTTCGGGCGACGTTAACAAAGATGTGCATTTCTATCCGGTATGTAACACGAGTAGATGGAAAGACAGTAACACACCGGGGAAGAAAGTTCCTAAGAAGGTGTTGCGTTACTTTTCAATCATTCCTAGACTACAACGTTTGTACAAGTCTAGTCACACTGCAAAGGAAATGACTTGGCATGCTACTGGAAAGTGTACGGAGCCCGGTAAGATGCAACACCCGGTTGATGGTAGAGCATGGAAGGACTTTGACACCAAGTATCCGGATTTTGCTGCAGAACCAAGAAATGTTCGATTAGGGTTGGCTGCTGATGGTTTCAATCCGTTCGGCAACCTTAGTCAGTCTTACAGCATGTGGCCGGTGATACTGACAACATACAATCTGCCTCTGTGGTTATGTATGAAAGAGAGTTCTTTCATGCTGGCCCTAAATCCCCAGGCAAGGACATTGATGTTTACTTGAGGCCGTTGATTGATGACCTAAAGGATTTATGGGCAAAGCCAGGTGTCGAGACTATAGACGTTGCTACAGGCCTTAAGTTCAATATGAGAGCGATGGTTTTATGGACCATCAATGATTTTCCTGCTCGAAGTAGTTTGTCTGGGTGGAGTGGGCAAGGTTACAGGGCATGCCCTACATGTAATGAAGACACTCCATCTGTGCGTGTGTTAGGCAAAATAGCTTATGTTGGCCACAGAAGATTCTTAAAGAAGCCTCATAAATGGAGGAGATCACTTGAATTCAATGGTGAAACCGAAAACGAAGATCCTCCTAATGAATTTAACCGGGATGCAATCATGACTCAACTTGCTAGATTGCCCACGCGTGTGAAGGGTAAACATCCGAGGTTTGGGGGTGTGAAGATAAAACGCAATGTTCTTGTCGAGCTGAACTGGACTAAACGATCTATTTTTTACGAGCTTGAGTATTGGTCTTTTCTTACACTAAAACACAATTTAGATGTCATGCATATCGAAAAGAATGTGTTGGAGAGTATCTTGAACACTTTGTTAATGAATGAAAAATCTAAAGACACCGCCAAGGCAAGACAAGACTTGAAAAGTCTAGGCATTCGAAGTGGCTTATGGCTCGGCCAAAACAAAAACGGGAAGTGCTCGAAACCTCAGGCTGCGTATTCTTTCAAACCATAAGACAGAAAAAAGTTTTGTCAGTTCATCAAAGGAGTTAAACTACCAGATGGGTTTGGATCCAACTTCAAGCACAAAGTCACCGATAATGATACCAATATAACGGGCCTGAAGTCTCATGACTGTCATATAATGATGCAACGTTTACTTCCTTACTGACTTCAGCAATACTTGCCCCCAGACGTTGCAAAACCACTAATCGAGCTATGTTTATTCTTTAAGTAAATCTTCTCTCAAACTTTGATGGTGGATGACATGTTGAAAGCTCAGAGCAAGGTGATCGATATTTTGTGCAATCTCAAGCTCATATATCCTCCTGCTTTCTTTGACATTATGATTCACTTGGTTATCCATTTACCTCTAGAGGCTATTTTCGGCGGGCCTATTCGCCCCCGATAGATGTATCCATTTGAAAGATATATGAAGAAGCTAAAAAATTATGAACGAAATAAAGCTAAGCCGGAAGGTTCGATTGCGGAGGGTTATGTTACAGAAGAAGCAATGACTTTTAGCTCTCATTATTTTTGGGATGTTACCACGAAATTTAATCGTCTCGGCCGTAATGTGGATTGCCCTCCTCCAACGTGTCAGTTTTAGGTGTTCAAATCACTATGTAAATCGATTGGTTTACGGTCGGTTATTCGTATTGATCACCAAGAATTGAAGAAAGTGATATGGTATGTACTTCACAACAGTCCTGAAATAGACACGTACCGGGCCAAGTTCAAGAGGTACGTGTTTTTATTTTGAAACTTCTTTTTCTTAACTTATCTTTTCGACGACTTATTCTAACACCATGAACATTTTTCAGTGAATTTCCTGACAACGACATGAAAGAAGCATTCCCCGGCTGGTTTGGGAAGCAGGTAAACTTAGACTTATTGTGTGTATTTAACTGTAAAAATAACGACATCATATTTTGTGTTCTCTATCTGATCCTATCTTCTTCATAGATCCGTCAACGTCACGTAGACAATGACCCAGGTGTTAGCGAAAGCAGCGAGTTATTCGCTTTGGCTTGTGGACCATCACAAACTCCAATCTCAGTCAACTCTTGCGTAGTCAACGGTGTGAGGTTTGTCGTGCACAGTCGCGATGAACGTCGCACAACTCAAAACAGCGGCATTTGTTCGCCTGGTCCGGACGGAGAAATGTATTATGGTCAGCTTGAACAAATCCTCGAGTTTTCGTATTTGTCGTTCAAAACTGTGTTGTTTCGAGTTAAGTGGTTCGACACTAGCAACAAAGGACGTATGAAAAATCTTGTCATTAGAAACAACATAACACAAATCAAGGCAAATGGTGAGGCGTTTAAAAATGATCAATACATTCTCGCAACACAAGTCAAACAATGCTTCTACCTTGAAGATATGGCTAGACGACCACTCGGTTGGAAGGTCGTCGAACATGTGAGTCATAAAAAGTTTTTGAACGGGTGTCATTATGGTAAAGGACGACCCTGATGTTATACATGTCGACAACTCATCTGATCTCGCACTTTATACAAGTTTGAATGACTTGGAAATTGCGGTCTTGCATATAGATGGTCAATCAATAGATGTTGACACACCACCAGATATCATTGATGTTGTTGATGAATACGATGATATTATTGATAAGGAAGACCCCATTCCTCATGATTTAGTAGATTTTAATGATGAAGACCTCGTCAACCTTGATATTGATGATGGCGTAAATGTTGTTTATTCTAGTGAAGAAGAAGATTGATCTTTAGTTGTAACTTGTAAAAGACACTTATATATTTGAATGAATGAATGAAACTGTCATGGATTGCTTTAATGTGTATATTTATTTGGATGTGTGCATGCTTTTATTATTTTGTTCATGAATTTCTATATGTTATCCTAATGCTACTTGTACAGATGTCAGCGGATGTTGCACGGGGTCATGGCGGTGACGGTGGCGGTGATGATCTTCTCCCTTCACACCACATACCCATCGGTTGTGGGGGTTGCTTGGGAAACCGAGGTAAGAATTTCTAGATTATTGTAATACAAGCATAAACTTAATACATTGAATTTGCTTGCCTTGAATTTTTATGACTTTATCACTCACTTGAATTTGCAGGTAAGGGCACCCGAAAACCCAATTTGGGTGGCAGGAGAGCGGGCAGGCAGCATACCCGCCAGGAGACCCGGAACCTCGGGTTAAAGGCCATCACGGATAAAAGTGGCCCTGTCTTAATCCAATTTGAGTTTGGCGATAGAGAGACCCTGATGCCTCTCGGTGAACATGCGGCTCATTGGGCCAACTACCTTGGGGAGCTCGTTCAGGAGTTGCCGTTGCACTACCCTTCCTGGCGTCAAGTGCCGGCAGAGCAGAAGGCGGGGGTCATGGCTCAGATTGGGGTAAGTTATTTCATTATCCTTTTATGTTTATTTCATTATCGTGTTCATTTATTTAATTGTGTATATTTATCTAAATTCATTTATTTATTTATATCATATAAATAAATAAACAAATTTAGATAAATATATAAATTATATCTCTAACTCTGTCTTTGTTGTATATGATTGCAGACCCAGTTTGACATGCGTCCCCACATGGAATCCGATCGCTGGCCACTTATCTATGCGGCCATCCAGCAGCATCTACAAAAGATCTACAATGGCAAGAAGGCTGCTCTTAAGGAAAGGCAATGGATTCCTGACTCGAACGAGACTTACGACCTGGACCGCATCAGACTATCACATCCTTCGTACATTTCCAAGGTCAATTAGGATGCGCAGATTGCGTTCTGGAATGATCCTAAGAACCGTGCTCGGGCAACCCAAAATAAACAAAACCGGGCAAAAAGCAAAGTCATATGCCGACAAGGATCCCGGTCTATTGCCGCCCTTCGAGATATGCATGTAATAAACATCATAATTATTTTACATATATATAATTAACGCTTTGGTGTGTTGTGATTTGTCATTTTTAATTTGTTTCATCTTATATACGTGTGAGCTCAGCTACTAGAGAGTACTCGTCGCTAATCCATACCTTCTTCTTGACACATACTGTTAACGGCGTATTCTTGAACCCTAAGGACAAAGCTCTATATGTAAGTTTTGTTTCAAAACACGTACTTTAATGATTTGTCGAGAAATAATGTAGTAACCCGACTAATATATTAACTATCTTGTGTTTTTGTGATTACATAAGAGGAGATGTTGAGGCTACAGGGTCTAGGCTCTAACACCGAGACGGGTGTGCCCTACACTGAGGATGAGATAATGGCCATCGTTCGCGAGGGCAAGCAGCGGGGGCACATTCCCGGTGTTGGTAGGGTTTTGCCAGGACAGGGCACAGTCATTCCACCTCCGCCTCCATGCATGCACTACTCTGATGTCGTTAAGCTCAAAAAGAGAGAGAAGGTGCTAACGCGTCACGTGAACATGTTCATGAAGTTATTTAGGAGTGACGACAAGTTTTCCCAAATACTTACTTAACTTGAGTCACAGCCTGAGATAGGTGGTGGCGGGAGTGACGGGCGCGGGGATGATGAGCAGGGAGATGATGAGGACGACGATGAGGACGATAGTTAGGAGATGTTGGGTAAGTATATATATGCTATTTTGTGTCTTAAGTACGTGTGTTTTGGAACTTGTTATCTTGGCGACCCTTATGTGAATATTTGTTTCCCCGTACATTTAGAACTTGTTATCTGGGTGAATATTGACTTGTATCTTGCGGATAATGCAAGTTTTGTGACTTCGTCACCCGTTTGTTAGGCTATTGTGTTTATTCGGATTTTGGACGTATTTAGCTTTATTATATCAAATGCGTTGATCGTATTGTGTTTTGGATACAAGTTGTAATGTATTTTGGTAGATTATATATTGGTTTACACAGGTTTGAGTATTGGTAGATTTTTTCCGAAAAAAATCCTGAAAAAATCTGGAGATAGCCTGCTGTGCAGGCAGTACCAAAATTTATTAAAGGTTTTCCCGGGCGACATGTCGCCCAGGAAAGTGGGGGAAAATATTAAAAAACTATCCCGGGCGACATGTCGCCCGGGAAAGCTACAACTAAATGACAAAAAATATTGCCACGTTGACTAGTCAATTTATTTCAATGTTTTCCCGGGCGACATGTCTCCCGAGATTCTATGTAATTAAGTAATTAATCAAGCTTTAATATTAATTACTCATTTTATAAAATTAGTATCCCGGGCGACATGTCGCCCGGGAAAACCTTCCACCGTGGCAAATATTTGTTTGACTGAAACTGTGTGGGCCCCACGATGTCACCCGGGTAAGTCGCCCGGGAACGTATCCCCTTCGAGCTTTTTTGCTCGACCTATCCTGGGCGACAAGTCGCCCGGGAAACATATCCCCAGCGACAAGTCGCCCGGGATACCCCGGATTTGTCGCTGGGAATATGGCAAATGTTGTAGTTACTAGAATAGTGATGGTAAAAGTGGCGACGTTATAGATACCAACCTAGCCACAATATTTAAGAATATTGGGGTCCTGATCTAGGAAAGCTACTGTATCGATGGCACCACATTTAGATTCTTTTTCTTCTTGTGACATCTAGGTTTAAGGTTTTTCACCTTTTATATCAATCATTAAAACTGATGCATGAGCTAATAGGGTGAAGATAAAGGAATAGGAAAATAGTAAACCAACTAGATTTCTAATTC